>CM070038.1:14437552-14463772 GCA_036250615.1 Ptychadena robeensis | reverse complement strand
ATATACACAGCTATGCATCAAGGAACACAGTATGTTGAAAAACATTACAAGTTGCAAAATTATGAAAAACAAAGGTATATAGATACCTCCAACTTAGATTATTGTACTACCCATATCCAAAACACATCAATATTTAGAAAAAGGCAATCCGCGGACAGAGAGGTGACTCCAACCTCCACCTCAGGCCACTGCAGACCCCGGCAGCAGCCCAATGAAAAAAACAGCCAAAACAAGGTTCCATCCACAAGCACACAAGCGACGACATTTCAAACAGCGCCATGCTGACCCACCAACACACGCAATGCCCCCCACGGCCAACGCCGCCCCCCCAGGAGAAATCAAGCCAATGCCCAGAAAAACCAAGAAGAAAGAAGACATGAATCACCGCTCCACCCAGCACACAATCCCCCTCGACACAGCACACCACATCCCATCCTTAAATCCAGCACCCCAAACCAGCGGCTCAGGCCAAGGGGACCACAGCCCCTTCAGGTGAATGGGGGGCCTCCCAGATCCTCTAAATGAACTATTGTGAATATTTAGAAAACAATGCAGTGCATAACTTTGCCTTGGTTCGATATATGATATATATGAAAAAAATATATTTTATCTCTATAAACATTATATAAAATTATTGTGATGTGAGATATCCATGTGTGTGCGGACTTATGGTATGGTGCATTTTGACAACTAATTGTGTATGTGTTGGAAAACAATATAAGACTATATAAAAAAAAAATTGTGTATTAAAAATAGTTTTCTTTTTTATTATTATTATTAACAACCATTTTTTTTCAGTGGCGGTTTTACATATGAGCAATAAGCGTGGTTGCCAAGGGCATCTGCCTATATATCACACTGTTCATCGCCACCACGTGCCTCTGGAGTCTGTCACCCTATTCCAGCACAGCCACGGGGGCAGTGTTGAGAGCCTGTGACATCCAACATGCCGTGCTGGACCGGACTGATCACGCATAGATAGGAACTGACTTAAGACAGCAGTGAGAGAGTTGACGGCTCCCATCCCACCTCCTCCACCTCAGAAACTTTGTGGGGAAAGTGGGATGGAGGGAGGGCGCCAGAGGGAACATCCTGAACATCCAACAAGGACCGTGCTGGACCGGACCGTGCTGGAGACAGTAGCTGACTATCCTGACAGCAGTGAAAAAGTTGCCGATGTACTCAACCCGACGGGCGACCAGGCAGTGGCACCAATGTCCCTAGGACCGCCCCTGTGTACATACATGAAAATGGCATGCTTTAAATAAAATAAGGATTGCCTAAGATGAGCTGTGCGGGTGATGCAAAAATGGAAAAAAGGGTTAGAACTGTCGAGGAGCGGTAGTAGTGAGTGGAGGATGTATTAGAAAAATATATATATATGAAGTAACTTACTTTTTAGGCTGCTGGGTTTTATGCAGGCCTTGGTGTGGGTACCAGCAACCTTTAAGGATGGATCCACATGTGGATACATTTTTTCCAACACTGTCTCCATGCAGTGTGTTTGTAGCTGGTGGGTGGTCGCACTCCAAGTGCCTGTGGGTCACCGGGGGTGATGGATGATTGGTCCTTGACAACCTGTAGTGGTTATTGGAATAGTAAATATGTCCCACATGAAAAAAGGCTCTTTTGGAGGTGCCCATATTTTAGTTTAACCCCTTGGGCGTTACAGGCTTTTCGCACCATTTTTTATGATACAAAAAGACGTACAGTGCCTGGCCCTCTACACACCACCGGTGTCAATTAGGCGGTGTGTGGGGAGAAAAGCAACGCCCCCTCCCTTAACATGGACGTCTATGGCCCCGCCCCCCCCCGACACAAGCAGGAAAGGCTCGGTGTGCCTGCAGCTCTGTAGAAATGCCGCAGGCACATGGAGAGTCGGCAGTTGTGCCCGATCCCGGAACGGACGAGGTTTGATCGTGAATACTGGCTTCGGGCAAGGAGGTTAAGAGGATATTATTATTATTAACAATTATTTATATATCACCAGCATATTACGCATATATTATCAGGATATTATAGATATGTTTTTTAATTGCAATCTATAAACCACCAATATCTACAATTTGTTTATAAAATAAAGGATAAATTCTCTTAAACATATGCGGTGCCTCCAAAAGAGCACTTTTCTAGTGGGACATATTTCCTAATGCAATAAAAAAAGGCTGAGGAGGATATATACAGAATATATATATAGAGGATCGCATGGATGGGTCCTGGATGGGCTATACATCTCCCCATATTATGGGTTGTCATCCCAGGAATATTCTGGGTGAGGATAGATAGATAGATAGATAGATAGATAGATAGATAGATAGATAGATAGATAGATAGATAGATAGATAGATAGATAGATAGATAGATAGATAGATAGATAGATAGATAGATAGATAGATAGATAGATAGATAGATAGATAGATAGATAGATAGATAGATAGATAGATAGATAGATAGATAGATAGATAGATAGATAGATAGATAGATAGATAGATAGATAACCATGGTTTCCCTTTGTTTTTTATTACAGGATCCCTGACACTGGAATGGAATATAAGTACTTGTGTTGGCCTTCCCATTCGACCTAGATACATACTGGAATTTGTTGACCCTCAGTTGAAGAGGAACACTGGCTCAGGTGCCCAGCTTAAACCAGCTGATAACAGTAGGGCTTTGGGACTTTTTGTGGAACCAGGTGGCAAACCAGACCAGTTGGCATGAAAACGAGTGTATGCTTGTTTGATTCATTTGCTGGCTGCACAATTTGCTTTTACTTTTTTGGTTTCATAAAAATAAAAAAATTCAGTTTACTGAAAATGGCCACACTGGTGATTCCTATCCTCAGACCCTCTTAGTACATTTAAATACAGATATATACATATAAAAATGTTATTGGCAAGTTTTCTGCTTCTCCTCCCTAACCTTAGACTATGGCAAGCCACCCTGAGCTGAGTTCATATTGTGTGTCCACCTTGGAGATGCACAATGGTTGCTGAGATAATGTGAACGCTTTTCTATAGGGTTAAGGATGTCAGGGACTTAGCAGGCAGGTCTTGGCCTTGAATCTCATTTACAATGTTCATTCATTCAATCACTCTTATTGTGCTATTGCCCCCTAGAGCAATCATATTTCTGCAACTTCCGATTACTTCCTGAAGATCTGACATCTCATAAGGACTGAGAAACAGTGAAGAAAACATTTATTAAATAGGCAATGGTGACCACTCATTTCAGGTGTTCATTACCACCTTGGTTTCCTCTAGAAATATTTATCTCTTCAGTCCTGCTGACTATTATTACTGAGACGGGAATTGGATGACCAATATGTTACAGCTGCCACCAGGACAGGAGGTAAAGAGAAATGATTATGTTTAGACTTGTTATCATTGCTTTTGAGAATTTCATTCTCCTCCTGGTACTGTGTCTCTGAGACGTCAATTACGAGGAAAATGTTTTTAAAGCAATACAAACCTTTTGTTTTTTTCCTTTGCATAACATATCTAAAAAACATTAAAACAAGTATATATATACTGTGACAGACTGGTCATCTGTCACTGTGAATGGACCATTTAGTGGTATCCTGGAAGGAGTCCGGGATATTATTGCCCAGCAACTATAGTGTGCTGAGTGTTTTGTTTTGTGTTTTCTTAAAGGACTCCCGGACTCGGGATAGGTAGGAAGGAACTGGGTGGGCCTTCCTATTCCCCCAGGGTCCACTAAATGGTTAACACCTGTTTGCAGGTGAGTGGAGCCAGGTGTGTCTCCACAAAAGGGACTGAAGCCACTCAGTCAGGGCTCCCAATGAGATTGGAGACAGTGCTGCTGGGTGCAGCCAATACAGGGCACACAGGGAGTGTGTGGTCCCATGCTGATGGCTGCTAGGAGGCAGGCCAGTAAGGGTTCCTAAAGGAAGGAACTGTTTTTTGATCGGTGCCAAGCCAGGAGGCTTGGCATTTTCAGGACTTTTGTTTGATTGGTATTTACCCGTGAGGGTGATTTTGTGTTTGGACTTTGGAGTGCTGCTAATAAATATGGGCAGGGGCCCTAAAAAGAATCCTGTTCGCGTGGATATTCCTCATTTACAGGCGCCGTTTGAGCTGAACCCCACAATACTTTACATTAACCTTCTGGGCAGTTAACCGGAGTTAACTCGCGGTGAGTTTGTTAACTAACAAATCTCACCCAAGCTAATCTCGGGCAAACTAACCTTTTCAGTGGGTGGCTACTTCGTATCGGCAGGCCTACTGGTCTTTCCAGGTCTGCCTCTATGACATCATTGATGGCAAGTGTCACCATTGTGTCTATGGAGGTGGCGTCATAGATTACAATGTACAATTTGTTATTAAACAAGCACACCACAAGTGAACTGCCCAGGAGGTTAAATTATGGTAAAAAAATAAGCCTTTTTAGTTAGATTTATGATTTTACTTTTGGCCCCGTATTATACCAGTCACTATTTGTGATGAACAGCATAGGCAATGTTAGAATTTGCTTTCTCAAATTCTTCTTGAAATAATAAAATTTGTGATTTGAATATTCACGCTCAGCACTGGTCACATATAAGGTCATCTCCTCAGTGATGAAACATGCAACAATGCAAACTTTTCAGATAGCAGTAAATAGACAACCCTCCCCCCCCCTATTTCACAAAATGTTCTCTCTTTGGAATCCTTAATCCTTGGAGTGATCATACTCTTTCTGCTACTATACTACCAATAAGAAGAAGTAAAGGCATATCAAAATTAACACATGCAAATACATACATAAAACCCAGGGTGATGGGGCCAAAACTGTGTAGCACTAGACCTACATATTACCATCTGTACTTTGTAATCATTTTTAAAACGTATTCGAATGGGAAAGTCAGTGTTTAATCCTTAGTCGCTAGCTGGAACTGTTAGTGTCCCCCTTCCTCGGGGCTTTGCACAGCAGAAATAGTGCCTCATAAAAAAACAGTATGTTTGCACGGTTTGCAAATCCCTTGGCCAAAAACTTGAGCTTCTACAACAGATCAGCATGGATCTTTTCCAAGAACATCTCCTGTATCACACACAGTAGAGGTGGCAATGATCTTTATTCTGGAATTACAGTGAAAGTACCAAATTTATTGCATCCACTTACAAGTTGTGTCCTGATCAGAATGCCAATTTGTAAGTAAGGTCCATTTTTTAAGACCTCTGTGAATGTCTTCATGTTGCAATCCTAACATTTACCATATTTTTCGTACTATAAGACACACCCAGTTTTTAGGGCAGGAAAACCAGAAAAAAAAGATTTAATAGGTTTTCACATCAATTGGGTTAATGCAATGAATTTAATGGATGCAAAATATTTAATTCAGCCAGAAGGTGTCACTAGCAGCAGTACACTCTCAGCAGAACTTCATACTTCACACTGATCGGCAGGAGGAAGGGGAGGGGGGGAGGGCTGGGCTGCTCTTCTCTCCCGATGTTTCTGATTCTGTGTCCGTGGGGCAGCAGAGTGATTGCTGATTGCTGTTCCCACAGACAGAAGAGATAGGTATAGATGCAAGTTCATCTACACTTCTCTCTTCATTGCCTATGCCAATTCAGGGCTGGTATAGGCAATTACACCGTTCAGATGGGAGAGCCAGCATTGGCCGGCATCTCACATCTGACAGCTCCTCCAGCTCCCCCTGCTAATCTCCGTGTCGGGAGAGCTGGCAGGATGCCAAGGTGCGGCCGTGGGGGTTGAGCATTCGTACCATAAGACGCAGGCACTTTTTGCCCCCAATTTTGGGGGTGAAAAAGTGCGTCTTATGGTACAAAAATACGGTAACCTAGTACTTCATATTTTTGCCCAAAAATTTCAATATGGATTAAGAAAAATTCATATACTTGTTGAGACAACTGAGCCAGAGTTGAGCGACATAAAACGTGTTACACATAGGAACAAATCATCATTTTTATCTAAATTTGGAAAGACTTTGTTAACATTAAAATTACTTCCTTAAGATATTTTTATGATTTGCAGTTACAGATAAAATGGTAATTAAATCATTGTAGCAAAGACATGTCAAGGTTATATGTTGGAGAAAATCTAATTTATATTAGTAGGTAGAACATATTAGGCTACCGGAATATCATATGGGATTATTAAGCTGAAACCTAGGGAATGGATATTGAATATTAACTACTGTATATATATATATATATATATATATATATATATAGATATATATATATTAAGAGAGAGTGCAAGAGATTGAGCTATTTTAACCAGGGCCAGAGGGGGGCAACAAGAGAGCATTCCAAGATTACAAAATACTTCAAAACTGTATGTCTTGGGTCAGAAAAGATGTAACAGTTATAATAATCTTTTGTATATTTTATTTTTATTTATTTATTTTCACAAACCTTCTCTTTTCTGAAACACATTGAAACAATGCAGATGTCCAATATAAAGTTGGATGTATTATAAATCAGTAAATGTAAATGACTGATGTGGTTGTCTGATCCTTGTAATATTTATATGGATTAATTATCGTCCCATTAAAATTGTTATTGTTTTATAAAGTTTTTTATGAAATTTCCTCAAAGGACTCACATTTTGTCAGCAGTTATGACCACTTAAATGCATTTTGTAACAATATAAACCATAACACACATTATGTTACATGCTATATACAGTAAAAAGATGTCCCTCTGCACTACAAAAAAAAAAAAACGGTCCCAGGAGTAGCCAAGAAGACCACAACTGAATTGCACGAATGATACCTGCTGGCCAATAGTGATGAGTGGCATAGACAATATTCAAATTCCCGAAATGTTTTGAATAATTCTACCAATATTCGTGATATGATGCAATGCGAATATTATTTTCACAATACATGGCAATACTGTGAATATTCAAAATCTCGAATATCTGCGAACATATTTGAGATATTCGCAAATTCTTGAATTTGTGAAAAATATTCAACATTCGAATATTCACGCTCAACACTACTGGCCAATCTTCTCCATGGCTGTCAATACTTCTTAAATGAGAGACTTTATGTCACATGGTACCATGCCTGGAGTAATTGCAATCAATAAAATTTTAATGGGTTGCCAACAAACTAGAATGGATAGAAAAAAAGTCATCACAATGCACTAACTTTGGTAAATGTATGTATTCTAGAGTGGTTTAAATCCAGAAGTCAATGGATGGGCTAAGATTAAAGGTTCTGGAATGGTGGTTGTGTTTTGGTAGAATATTAGGGTAGTGATGGCCAAACTGTCCGCAAGGGCAGACAGTTCGGCAACGAACATGGATGTCCCCTTTCCTTCTAGCCGGCAAACAGTACGGGTGTCTGACCCGCCCTGATAGCTGGCGATAAGAAGTTTGTTACACTTCCTGCGGCTGGATCGGACGCAGAAAGATCCAGCCGCAGGAAGAATTCTTTTACTAGAGAAACCTGGTCTCTATCAAAAAAGTGGCTTCTGATGTCATTTGCGGTTTTTCCAATTCAAATTCCCTGTGAACAGGCGGGGAATTTGAATCTCCCCGCAAACAGGCGGACGTCAGACTTTTTACAGGTCCGTTCCGCCTGTTTGCGAATGGATCTGGCTGATGTTTGGCCATCACTATATTATATGTATATGTATCCCCTATATGGGACTAATTATGTATGGTCTACAATATTACATTTTTAATAATAAACTATTTATTTCATTTATTAGATATATCAATTATTTGGTGCCTTAAAAGTCCCTTGGAGCGCCTAGGCTCCCTAAATTGGGCGGTGTTTAGGTTCAGGGCACAGGCACTGCTCCTTTCACTCCTAACTAGGTTTTTCCCTTTTTGTTATATACTATATTAGGGTGACTAGAAGCAGGATTTCAAGGTATTCAGGGGTTTTAATTCATTCTATGATCTAATCAGAAACATGTATGCTGTCCAAATTTATCATACTATCAAAATACTTGTTCCAGTTTGGTGACTCAAGACATAAGATACATACACAACCATACCTTTATTGTGCAAGAATAAGGAACTTTAATGACCAACTTTTTTGTTCCAAATGCTGGAAGTGATGTCACTGACTGAATGTCCCACCCTGCACATTACCACACAAGCAGAGTTGGAACTTAGAAGGAAGTATAACACCCCCTCCCTCTGAAATCGCCCCAATTAAAAATAACGGGATTTATTGAAATTGGGATTTGGCCAGGAAAGCCACATAACATACGTGACTTTCCAGGCTAACACGGGATAGATGATAGGTATGGACAGCCCAACTTTTTACAATGGTAACTATTGCATTTTTTCTGTCTACTATAAAATATATATATATAAAATATAGATAACTATTTTGTATAAAAGATTTTTATGCAAAGTCTGCAAAGAATTGCATATACTGTATTATCTCTCACACTGTACTGTAGTCCTTTAATAGAGAATATATACAGTACATCACGAGGAACATTTGACTAATGAGGAGGAATAAAGGACATCTTAATCATTGTAATATAGATTTCATTTATAAGGCACTTCTAATGTATGATGACTTTAATTTCACATTACAAAGCTACATTTTAAAAAAGGGTTATAACTTTGATTTTAATTATACGAAGCAGATTCCCAAGCAATACATATATTACATATGTTATTTATAACTCTGTAAATACACATTGTTCTTGATACTATGGCTGCTGAAATAGTGACTGTGAATTTTTGTAAGCTGCCATAGTTTACCTGCTTCTAAAATTGACTGGTTGAGCCTCTGCCTTAAATGTTTTCCAAATCAGCGGGCCACAATCAGTATGTAGCTGTTCTGCTAATTGTAGCAGAGTTTGATGACATTCTGATCTCCATGCCCATCTGTTTTTCACTGTTAAGCCGGCCATAGACTTCTCGATCCATGGCTGGGTTGTAACAGAACTGACAGGAATCCTGTGTGCTCCACTAACACAGGGATTCCCGTCAGATTGTATCCAATTAACTTGGAGGGGGAGGAGACTTCCCCACCAAATTAACTGACTACAACAGGATCGGCCACAAAAAGTATGGGCAAGACGGACCGCAGTGCAATCTGACCTGCCAACTTTTTCGGTCGAAACTGCAAGTTGGGCACCCTGGTAGTTGAGGGAGACCGACCACAATGTGTTTGGTGTGAGCGCGTGCCGGGAATCGTCATGTCTATGGCCAGCTTTAGGAAGCAAAAACATGTCCAATATATATTTTAAAGGACATATTAGTGCTCTTCAACGCATGGCAACTCAGCAAACTGTTGAAATTTTGCTGATTTGTCTGTGTATACACTTCCATTGGATAGCATTTATGACATATTAAAATCCCACTTCCTTGTTTAGTGCAAGTGAAACGCAGATGTTTGACACATTGGAGACTAGCCCTTAGAGTTATGTGACTGTTAAAGAAAGTATACTGTATTTCCCTACCCCCAAAAATCTGTGTATTTGAGATTCCCCATCCAAAGTCAGATCACTGTATGATCAACTTTTGGTTCACTCAAAGTTGGCAGCATTTGATTCCTGAACAAAAAATGGACCTGTCTTTAGTGGTGGCCATTGACATTTGTGGTATAGTGGTGAACATTGACTGTTCGCTCTCATCGGCGATCAGTACGGGTGTTCGACCTGCCCCCTTCACCGGCGAGAAGAAGTCTATAATTCTCCCTCCAGCCAGACGTTTCAGTGCCTGGTCCAGCCAGAGGAAGAATTATTTTCACTAGAGATCAGGTACAGACACCCAATATCTAGTGTTGTACTGGGCACAGGCCGACGTCCGACCGACGTCACTTCCGGTTTTGGAACCAGGAACTGTGCGTTCCATATAATGGAAGTGACGTCGCGGCATAATTTCCAGAATAGCTTTCATTTAAATTCTCCGGACACAGACGGACAGACACAGCCGATGTTCGGTCATCACTACCCGTGTATGGCTTTTGGACTCAACTGCATGAGAGACAACAGAAATTCATGGATCTGATACCTCAGCATTTCAGACCCCTATTGATCAATATACCCCCTGACAGAGTCATAGTTTGTTCTTTATACTCACAGTACCCTATGTATAAGGTCCACCTTGTGCACTTGCCCCTTGCTTGTGTATTCCCTCCCCCTATCTTATTACCTTTAAATGTTTTTGTATCTCCCAGAACCTATTCAGAATCGCCTATTTTTGTAATCCAGGTTTGTCATGATGGGATATTGTCAATAATATTTAACCTCTCTGACGCTACAGCTGTTTTGCACCATACAAGAGATCGCAGCAGAGTACACTGTACTCTGCAGTGCTTCCCCTCCCTCCCCTCTACCTTCATATTTATAGAAAGGGCATCGTTTTACCCTGCCCACATCACCAGCGTGTCAATGACACCGGCGATGTGGGTGGGGTAAAACAAAGCCCCCTCCATCAACATCAAGGTCTATGGCACAGCCCCCTGCTTCTTCATCGTCATAAGCGCGGGAAGGGATCAGCGGGCCAGGTGGGGAGTTGGACTGGGGCGGTATATCTGTCAAACGGTAACGCAGGTATAACCAAGGCGAGCTTAGAGAGGACAGAGTCTGGGCTCGTATGGCACGGGCAAGTACCATCATTTTATTAACATCATGCCTGGGCCCAGTGCGGCCACAGTTTGTTCTTTAAACAAACTGTGCCTGTGCCAGAATCTGGTGTGGGCACAGTTTGTTCTAAGAGCTAACTGTGACCATACTAGGTTCGGGCATAACGCCCAGGAGGTTAATAATATGGTACAAATATTCTAAAACTATGCTCTTGTATTACTCATAAGGAAACATTTTTGATAATTTTTTTAAGTTAATGAAATTTTTTTTCTTTTTGTTTTTTTTTCTTTATTTGTTGTTTCTTTTATATGTTGTGTATTAAAAAACAAAAATTAAGGAAAAGTATTAAAAACAGTATACATAAACAAGATTTTCTGAAAGAAAATAATATCCACATTTCTCAAACGTAAAGGGATAAGTCAGCCTGTATGTTTCTGAAATTTGCAATATGCTCTTTCAAGCAGGTTTACATTTTTCTCTGGAATCTGTACTCTTGGTGACTTGACTTGGCTGACACAGCCTGCAGTTATATACCTGAACATGCTGGTATTATGTCTGCTTATATCTTGCAGTGCTTCCCTGATGGAAGCACGTATCCTTTGAGCTCTACCAGACTAGCAGCAATAAACTGCCTCTTCATAGAAATGTTGATATCAGAATACAAAATTGTCTCGTGTCCTGAGCATAAAGCTTATGACAAACTGAACTGTGGTCTCCCAGCCTGGCATGGAGCATTTGGTTTAGTGATTCGTTCTTGTCAATTTAGAAAGTGAAAGCGGAATATGTAGTAATATTATGTTTAATTTACACCAAAATTACTGTAGAGAAGGGTTGTGGGAGCATTGCAATTTAAAAATGATTGTTCTTGCATATGTTCTGTGTTTTATGTTTCCCTGGGAATAAGACACTGCATGAAATAAATTCTATGTGCGCAAAGTACACTAGGGTTTATTTTCGGGTAGGTCTTAATTTTACAAACTTGTTAGATAAAATATACAGAATGGCCACAAGATGTCACTGCCATCCAATTGTAATTTTTTCAAGCTACTCTGGCTTAGGTTTTTTTATTTTTTATTAATAATTTCACATGGCACTACACACCGTGTGTGTCCGAATATAGGGACTTGCAGGCACTTTCTGGGCTGCTGACATTTGGCGCCTGTAAGCCCCTGTGTTCAGGAACACACAGTTTGCAGGAGCAAGGGGGCAGGGTGGGTTTGGGCCAGGAGGCCTCCTGTCTTATCTTCCTTAAATACAGCAGCTGTCTCTGGGACAGGGCAAGTCTTATTTTCAAGGGATTGCTTATATTAGAAGCACCGAGGAATTAGTAGCTAGGTCTTACTTTCAGGGAAACACGGTATATTTGTATATTTTAATAGCTAGTCAAAGTAAAAAACAAATGTGACCATCTTTATTGTATGTTTGTATGTTGTATGAATACAACCTCTACTAAATGGCTTTCAAATACTGTGATAGTTCATAGTTATGTCCTTTTGTGTGGTTCTATAAGTTATGGTTCTATAAGTTAATAGTATTAACTTATAGAACCATAAAAAAATGTCTGGAAATCATATTAACACTTTTTTTTTCCCAAAATATGTGTGCTTCTTATAGAGCGAAGATACAACCACCCGTAGCCTATTGCGAGGCAGAGGTAGAGGTGGGGAATCTGTCAGAGGGAAGATCCACCCATTGGCAATTTTTTCCTCTGCTTCTCTGCCTCCACCTCCTGGAACTGCTGCTCAGAATTAAGGGAGGTGATTGCAGAGTAGCCAGCATGTCTCTGCTTGCTGCTCTGAAATAATTTCCAGATCAAGTAACGTGGTGGTTTATATTTTTTATTTAAGAGGGGATGTTAGGATATGAGAGAGTCTGAGGTATTAGATATTCATCTAAATATGAAAAATTGTCTGGTGCTGTCTCATGGAGCAACTCTATCCGGGAAAAGATCTATTTGATTTTGTCATATCCAGGTATTACAGGTCTTATACTCGCTTTTTATCTGCCTTTGAATCTAAATGCTGGAAATGTATTTAAATTGACACATATTTCAACAGCTTAAGCCCCCCATATACCTTAAGATCGATCCATACAATCTCCATTAGATCTACCAACAACTGTGTAGTAGTGTTGAGCTCAAATATTCGAATTTCGAATATATTTGTCGAATATCGGCTATTCGAGAATTCGCAAATGTCGCAAATATGGCGGCGTATATTCGCAATTTCGAATATTCGCATTGGGATGCTTATGGGCATGGATTGCGAATATATATTTGCAATGCAAAAATAATAGCACATGTGACCATTCATTTTAAAGGTAATAACGAGGCGATTATAATTGTGAATCTGGTTCACGAATATAGAATCGAATATTAGATTCTATCCTAATATTAGATTCATCCAACCCTCACTGCCTCTTCTCCACCTTCAACTCTCTGCTCAATCCTACACCTCCTCCTCCCACTGCCACCTTCTCTGCCCAAGACCTGGCCACATACTTTCAAGACAAAATTGAAGCCATCCGAATCGATATTTCTGCCAACCACAATACCCCTCCTCCTCCAATCCCTTCCTCCTGTAACTCTTCCCTCACCTCCACTCCTCCAATCCCATCCTCATGCAACTCACCCCTCATTCCTCCATCCCTCCTCCTGTTATCTCTTCCCTCACCTCCATTCCTCAATCCCACCTCCTGTAACTCTCCCTCACCCCCCTTCTCAATTTCACATCCTCCTGTAAACTCTTTTCCCTCACCTCACTTCCCCTGTGAGTCTCGAGGAAGTCACTTCTCTGCTTCGCGTCTTCTCCTAACCACCACCGCCACTTTACCCTATACCCTCTGATCTTCTAAGACAGACCCATTCTACCACCACTCGGCCCAGCACTGACTGAACTAGTCAACATCTCCTTTCCTCTGGTATCTTCCCATCATCCTTCAAACATACCATAGTCCGCCCCATACTAAGAACCTTCGCTTGATCCCTCTCTTCCCTCTAGCTACCGACCTATCTCTCTTCTTCCTTTGCTCAAACTCCTCGAGCGCCTCTAATTTACAAAAGACTCCACAGACTATCTGACTGTAATTCCTCCTTGACCCCCTTATCCGGCTTCCGACCTTCTATCCCTGAAACAGCCATCACTAAGGCTGCCAACGACTTGCTCATGTCCAAGGCCGCAATGTCAACGTTTTCCCTCCTTCTTCTGTTGGATCTCTCCTCTGCCTTTGACAACTGTTTGCCACGCCTCTTCTTCTCAGACCTTGAGCTCTATTGGTATTCGTGACTCTCCTTTCCCTGGTTCTCCTCCTCCCTGACTGACCGGCTCTTTCCACACCTCCTTCAATGGCTTCCTCTTCTTCTCACACCCCCCTCCCTGTTGCGTCCCACAAGTTCAGTCCTGGCCCAGTTTCTTTTCTCCCTGTACACCTCCTCCCTTGGCAAACTCATCTCATCCTTTGGTCCTGCAATACCCTTTATATGGCTGACGAACCCAAATCTACCTATCCACCCACCTTTACTCCCTCTGTCCTGGACAGCATCGCTCATGCCTATCGGCCATCCTTCATGGATGTGCTGACGAGTCCTAAACTCACCTGGAGCAAAACAGAACTCAGCATCTTTCCCTCCATCACCTTCCAAGCCCCCCCCAACAATCTCACCTACAGTTAATAACACCATCATCTCCTCATCCCCATTCCCACAAGCTCGCTGCCTGGTGTCACCTTCGACTCTACTGCGCTCTCCTTACTCCCCCACATCAGAACATTGCTAATCCGGCCCTTTCCATTCCGAAACATCTCCAAAATCCCGCCCCTTCCTATCTCCCAGAGACCACCAAATCCTGGTTACAGGTACAACGCTCTCATCATCTCTCGTCTGGACTACTGGCAACATCATCCCTCGGTCTCCCTCTAACAAAACTGTCACCTCTTCAGATCCATCATGAATGGCGCGTAGACTCTCTTACTCCTCTAACCGCTCCTCATCTGCTGCTGCTCCTCTCTGCAATCTCTACACTGGCTTCCATTGTCCATAGAATTAATTTAAAGTCCTGTGCCTTGCTTTTAAATCACTCCACCCCTCCTGTCCTTACATCTCCAACCCTGGTACACCATACACCCTAACCGCGACCCCTGCCTCTCCTCCAGTGACCTACTAATGACATCCCCACTCCATACCTCTCACACGCCAGGCTTCAGACTACTCTAGGGCCGCTCCTACTCTCTGGAACTCCTCCCTGTCCCATTAGACTTTGCTCCTACTTTAGCACTTTTAAAAAAGCCCTAAAAACCCCCCCTCTTCAGTCTCCGCCTATCCATCGTCTCTTTCCTAAATCACCACCATGCAAAAAGTCCCACCCCCCACCATGGGTATACTCTTTTCCCCAACCTATTAGACGGTAAGCCCAACCTGGCAGGGTTCCTCTACTCCTCCTGTTGCCCTACCTTTACTGTGTGTTATTGTTTTGTTGTATCTCCACTCTAATGTTTGTACAGCCCTGCGAAATAATAATGTTTGCGTAATCATAAATGATAATAATAATAATAATAATAGTAGAAGAATTATTCGCGAATTCGAATATTGCCTATGCCGCTCATCACTACTGTGTAGTATAGTGACCTCCTTGTAAGAAAACATAGTGATTGGAAGGTATATATCACTGCTATGTAGTGCCGGGTCCTCCCTGATAGAATACATGGTGATTGGAAGGTATATATCATTGCTATGTAGTGCCGGGTCCTCCCTAATAGAATACATAGTGATTGGAAGGTATATATCACTGCTATGTAGTGCCGGGTGCTCCCTGATAGAATACATAGTGATTGGAAGGTATATATCCCTGCTATGTAGTGCCGGGCCCTCCCTGATTGAATACATAGTAATTGGAAGGATTAGAAA
Source organism: Ptychadena robeensis (assembly GCA_036250615.1). Classification (NCBI taxonomy): domain Eukaryota; kingdom Metazoa; phylum Chordata; class Amphibia; order Anura; family Ptychadenidae; genus Ptychadena; species Ptychadena robeensis. The sequence continues at coordinate 14,448,346 of CM070038.1, read as the reverse complement.
GGTCCTCATATTACATGATTTTGGTAGAAGAAAATTTGATTGAACAGAGATTGTATGAAAAGATTGCAAGGTGTATGGGGGGGCTTTAGCCTTAGTGCATATTATATCAGCACATTTGTAAAGCAGTGGCTGTTCTTTTAACTGAACATTTGCAAGTGGTGAATAAAATGTTTTTAATTAAAACACTTGCACATTACATTTTATTTTTCTGCAGTATAAAAATTATCTAGTACCACACTTCATTTCTAGTCTAGCTTTGCTTATCTCCAGACACAACAAATATAGATTCTATATTGTATGTTACATTTAGGTCAAATGAATTACCTAGTCGTAATTTAATCTACAGCCCACCACTAGTGATGAGCAGCAAAGGCAATATTAAAATTTGCGACATGTGGGAAATTATTCTCCAAATATTCTAAGTATATTTTCAAATTCTTCTTTCATTATATTTTTGGAGTATTGGCACTCGAAAAGAGATTTATTGCAGGGGTCGTTGGTGGTGTCCCACATTCTGCACCACAGTCTTTATAAGCAAAAGACTTAACAAGCAAACTGTAGCTGTCTCTAGCTGAACAATTCTCTCAGAACAATGGCTTTAGTTGAGATATTTTAATGACTTTCTGTTGAAAATACAATAATTATTTTTGTGCTTTGTGCTGTTTTGAGGCAAAATACTATCTGTTAACCCCACTGGCTTTCCTAACGAACCCAGCCCATCCAGTGTTGACCTGTTAGTATTGCACTGGGACGAGCTGGGTTCGAAAGGCAGAGATCGAAGCCCCAGCAGCGCAAACTTACTGATCCGCACTGCTCCGGTGGCTCCAATCGAATGAAAAGGCTTCTTCACGGAAGCCATCCCCCCCCACCCGTGGAGTGATGTGATGATGTAACATCGGGCGGCGGCGGGAAATTTGAAAGTAAAACGGACGAAAACAGTTTTCTCTGGAAAATACTGTTTTCAGTGTGATTCCACAGGTGTGCCCCTTTGAAGTTAACCCTCTCTCCCCTGGTGTGATGTCACCAGGTCCATCACATCAGGGCAGAGAGGGTGCCAAATAGAGATGGTCGACTTTTTTAAAATAAAATGTGTCCATTTCAGCGATTTCGAGTTAATTGCAAAGCCCCTGAACATGGTATCAACACCAAACTTGCTGGAGATGTAGAGAAGGGTTGGGGAATAAATTCAAAAAAGAAAGTATGTCTCTTACACAAATAGTTTTTGCACAAATGAGGTTCAAAGTCAAGTCAAAATTTAGAAAATTGGAATTTCGACTTTATTTTTTAACTTAATTTAAGCAAAAACTACATGTGCTAGAGCAAAATGTTTTCTTTTTCAAATGTTCCCACAGCCCTTCTCTAGATCTCCAGCAGTTTTGGTGATAAAACCTTGTTCAGGGGCTTTGCAATCAGCTCACAAAGTTAGCAAGTCAAAAAATTTGACCATCTCTAGTGCCACAGGGAATTGTACCGGGTACAGTGATAACTGTATCCAATACAATTCAAATAATAAAAAAAAGAAAACACGTTTCCAATTGAATAACATTTTTATTATAAACTAAATATAAATACTGTTTTGAAATCTTTCATACAAAAGAAGTCTTTAGAGATTTTGCTATGTAAAAAATTTTTTATGTAATTTATTTATTGGTACATAACTGTGTGTTTCCACCCTTATTATATTCAGTCTACTACAGTCTACTAGACCCTTGTTACAGGCCTACAACATAAAAAAATAGATCACTGGTTATGCAATCAGGAAGTGGTAAAAAATATTTAAAAATTCCATTGAAGTCTATGGTGCGTTTTTTGTACAGAAATCTGGACCTCAGCAAATTACTAGGGAGGTTATTCAACCCTTCCCTAAGTTTTTTTTTCTTTTTTAAATATTCTTCACGTATACCATGCCACATTAATTGCATTTGTTTTATATAATATACCAGGAGCTCTCATGATTGATAATTCCCTTTGTTGTAGTTGACCTTCATCTAGGAATCTTATAAAATACATTTCATTTAGATTCCACACATTTTGTCTGCAAAGACAACATAAGCTGACATAAAACAGGTTTCATTTTCAGTAAATCATTGTGATATAGAATGAGGATTTCATCAACTTAATTAGGAATTCCAAAACTAGATGTTCTGTTTATAAATGCGGCTCCTATGGATATATCGGCTAAGAACTGAACTTAACTGACAATAAACAAATCCACTTTCTCTTCGTGCATTACATTCTGCCTCATCTTCCCAGCAAGTATTGATCTGCACACCCACACTGCCAAATATATCAGCACTTATGCCCGTAGGGGCTACAGTGCACCAAGTTTACATTGACCGGCCTTCTACTAAAGCTTCAAAACTTAACATTTGGAGCCAAATACCATTATATGTTATTTAAAGTCAAAGTCATTTAAAGGGAATGTGTTTTGTTTTAGTGTTTTTATTCTTTTCTTCTATACATCTGTTGGGTTTGTTTGTAATTCTTCAATTTCATCCCATGAACAGTGTTCTTATTATTTGTACTTATATAGCACCAACATATTACGCAGCGCTTTACAGAGCATATATAGTCACTAACTGTCTCTCAGAGGAGCTCACAAGCTAATGTCCCTAACACAGTGGTAGGTCACATGTAACTAACATAGGACAATATATATTTGGGGAAGCCAATAAACCTACTGTATGTCTTTTGGAGCGTGGGAGGAAACCTACACAGACACGGGGAGAACATACAAACTCCTTGCAGATAGGGCCTAGGCCAGAATTTGAAACTAGGACTCTAGCGCTGCATGGTCAGAGTGCTAACCACCTGAGCCACCGTGCTGCCCAATATTCACAAAATATCTGCGTTGAGCTTAAATATTCAAAATTCTAATATATTTGTTGAATATTAGCGATGTGCATTACACACAACGGCAAGGTCAGCTAAGTTCAAACAAGGGATCTAAGAAGATGTAAACCTGGCTTGTGAATCTTAGTCATAGAATACAGTCGAATCGAATTTTAGGAATTTCTAAAATGCCTTTATATATTCACAAATTTACATGAACTCGATTGTATCATATGTCCCTCAACCCTATCCATGAATATGCGGGTAAGTTAATAAATATACTGTATTTTTCGGACTATAAGACACACCCAGTTTTTAAAGCAGGAAAACCAGGAATAAAATATTTGATATATAAAAGTGTTCACATCAATTGGGTGAATGCAATTGATTAAATGAATGTACTATCAAATTCAACCAGTAGATGTCACTAGCAGCAGTACACACACAGCACACCACGTCACCTCTTCACTGATCGGGAGGAGGGGGGGAAAGGCTGCCCAGTCTTCTCTGCTCTCCCAATCTTACTGTGCTTGTGTCCATGGAAGCTGCAGTGATTGAAATTACCATGGACACGGAGAGAGGGACAGATGGCAGTTCATCTATCTCTCTCTTCATTGCTTATACCAGCAGGGCTCTGGGCTCAGTTGGCATAAGCAATTATACAGTTCAGATGGGAGATTCAGCCGTGGGCAGATCTCACATCTGACAGCTCCCCGGCTAATCTCATTGCTGGGAGCCAAAGCTGTGTCTTATGGTCCGAATGCGAGACACCTGTCTCACATTTGGACCATAAGACGCAGGCACAAAAAAGTATTGCACAACCTTATGTCGTTTTTTCATACAGCTTTCCCAGTGAGGACACAGCAGCTGCACATGCAGATCGAACATACCCTCAAGGACTAAATATGGTCAAATTTTTTTAAAAACTTTTACGATTTTGAGTTAATTGCAAAGCCCCTGTACATGGTATCATCACCAAACTTGCTGGAGATGTAAAGAAGGTTTGGGGGTACACCACAAAAAGAAAGTATGTCTTTAACACAAATAGTTTTTGCACAAATTAAGTTCAAAGTCAGGTCAAAGTTTCGAAAATCAGAATTTCGACCTTAAATTTGAACCTAATTTATACAAAAACTACATGTGCTAGAGCCAAACTTTTTTTTTCCAAATGTTCCCCCAACCCTTCTTCACATCTCCAGTAATTAAGTTAAAATTTATGTCGAAATTTTGTCTTGGTTTTCAACTCAATTTATTCAAAAACTACATGTGCTAGAGCAATTGTTTTTTTTGTTTTTTGGGAAGAATCTAACAACCCTTCTCTATATCTCCAGCAGTTTTGGTGATGATACCCTATTCTGAGTCTTTGCAATTGACACAGTTACCTTTGCAAAAGTAAACTGCGTTATTAAGCTGTTCATGGCTTGAAAGTTGGGTTTTCAAATGATCTATTTACTCAATAGGTTCCAGCACCATATAATGAAAATGCACAGGCCATCCAGTCCTGCTTTCCAACTAATCTTTAAATCACTCTGGCAGGATTGCAGAACTAACTAATGATCACTCTATTAACTGAATTACGGTCATGTCTGATATCCCTGTTTTTGAGCGGGATTGATCCCACTTGAAAACAGGGATGGCTGCCAGATAGATGGCCGTCATCGATCTAGCCCACATCTATGCATGTATGGGCACCTTTAGTATTGTGCATGCAAAGAACTCTACAATGTCCATAATATTATCAATAATGATAACAAATGACCCCTTCACTAATATGTCACAGTCAGGGCCGGGACAAGGTCCACCAACAACAGAGGCTGAGCTGCCCAAGTGCGCCCTTCTCCCAGCCCAATTTGCATATAAATGTCGGGGGCGCGGGACATTCATATGCAAATTGGGCTGGGAGAGGGGTGACATCAGCCAGCTTAGAGCTGATCTGAGCTTAGCTGGACGGCTCCATCTCGTCAACTGCAATACTGAGAAGAAAGGGCAGGACGAGATGGAGCCGTCAGAAGTTTAACCCCCTGAGCAGCGCGCAGACCTGAGCAGCGCCCAGAGGCTGGAGCCTCTTCAGCCTCTGTGTCGGCCTGGCCCTGGTCACAGTTTAGAAAGGGCAATAGATTCTGTGATTGTCCAGTACTGTCACATGCTTCATTCCTGTAAGTAATGTTATTTCGTTTTCTTTTGCAGAGCAGAGGACAAGTGAAGAAATGGTAGGTATACTCCATTGAATGGGGGTTATTGCAACCCAATAAGAAGCAACATCATGCAACAAATTTTCAAGATGCTCCAATACAAAAAGTTCTAGTTTATACAAAGACTCACAGCACCATTTCTAATTATTACCTTCTGTTGATCACAAAGCCTTGATAAGCTCTGGGATGGAGGGAGGAGATCTCTTCCCTGTCATGAGATGGCTGGGTGGAGGTTGCCAGCTTATGTCATGGTCATGCCTTCTATGGAAACAACTCATACATAATCTACATGTACACTGTACTCATTACACAGCTGGACGCCTATGTAGCATGAAAATACTACATTCCGACGCACGCCTTCAATGACATAGATTTAGGGTTGTCTTCATTGTATTGTTATGTGGTCTAGCACATTTGCTGTGCCAAACATTTGGGATCCTGGTGAATGCAAGGAGGCTAATCATGCCAAGACTGTTCTTTTTTATTATGCTAATTAAATGCGATGTGTCCATAGAATAACAGTTGTCGGGTGACTTTTTCCCCCGAACATGTTATAAGTGTACTTTATAGAATTAAGGGTGTCACTTGCATTTGAAAAATATGGTTTAGTCTTCTCCTTAAGAGGTGAAAAAAATATAGAAACACATAACATGAGCGCCGACATATCACACAGCACTTTATATATAGTGATGATCACGAATATTCGGATTCCGAATATTAATCGCGAATATCTGCAATTCGGAAATTCACAAAGATGGTGAATATATTGCCGAATATTCGCAATTCCGGATATTCTGTATTTTTTTTCCATTACACACGCCTCTCAATGCAAGTGGACGAATGGGAAGGCTGCAACAAGAGCTTAGCAACACTCCCTGTGACCATCAACAGTTTTTAAATCGAATAAGATGCGAATATTGCGAAAATCGTCACTTTTGAAAATTCGCACACAAATTCGCGCCATGTTAAACATATATTGCGCGCGTGAAATTCGAAAAAAAACTGCCGACATTCGCAATAAAAAAAAAATACCAAATATTGCCGAATGCGAATATTTTCCGAATGTTTTCCATAAAATTCGTGGCATGCCGCGAATACGAATGTTACCTATGGCGCTCATCACTATTTATATAGTCATATCACTAACTGTCTCTCAGAGCTCACAATCTAATGTCCTTGCTATAGTCAAGTGTAGTGTTGAGCGGCATATTGTATATTCAAATTCGCATTATTTCACGGATATATACCAACTGTAGTAACAGATATTTGATCAATTTTTTTTGGATCGACTGAAAGGGTAATTGAATTAAGGTTCATGCTAAATATAAACAGTACTATATACTATATATACTCTGCAACTAGCCCTTCAACCCATAACTGAGAGGTATCAGTATTTGTGCAGGCGGTTGTCCCTAGGGACATACCTGACAAGCAGTAGAGATAGATGACTTTTTTGACTAGCTGACTTTGTGAGCTGATTGCAAAGCCCCTGAAAATGGTATCATCACCACAATTGCTGGAGATGTAGAGAAGGGTTGTGGGAACTTTGGAAAAAAAAAAGTTTAGCTCTAACACATGTAGTTTCTGCATAAATTAAATTCAAAGTCAAAGTCGAAATTTTGACTTGAATTAGAACTTAATTTATGCAATGCTCATTTAGAGCCATACTGTTTTTTTTGTAGTTATACCCCCAACCCTTCTCTACATCTCCAGCAAGATGATACCATGATCAGGGGCTCTGCAATTAACTCAAATTTGTTGAAATAACTCGACCATCTCTAACAAGAATTCTGTTTTGACCAAGAAAGTAAAATTTTTTATGTAAAAGTGTAAAGAAAGAAAACTGATGAGTTTGGGAGGTAAGTTGTCCTGACCTTCCTGAACTTGTATGTTTCCCTCCCTCTATGGATATTAAAAGATTGAACTTTAGTATTTCTGAGTTATATTCGAGTGTTGTACCGTGATTTCAATACAAGCGAATTTTCCAGCATGTCCGATCATTTTTCAATCAAAATTTCTACCAATTTTAATTGTTTTAGGTCGCTCTAGCCATGTGGGCTGCCATAGAAATTCCCTCATATTACATGGTTTTGGTAAAACAAGGGATTATCCATAACCTACCCTGTTTTATTACTTCTGGTGCTGATAATAGAAAGAGATGTGATAGGTCTGCTTTCAGTTCAGTTCATTGTTTGGAAATTGTTTGCTTTATATGAGGGTTTAACCTCCCTAGCGCTCTACTGAGGTCCAGATTTCTGTACCAAAACTGTACCATAGACTTAAATGGAATTTTTTTTATGTTGTAGGCCTCTTACTTCCCAAAATCTGTCCATACAAGGGTCTCATAGACATCCGGACTATAATAATGTTTGAAACACACAATTATGTAAAAAAAGTATAAAAAAAATAAAACGTATTGTTTGAATGATAAAATCTCTACTGAAAATACTTATTTTGTATGAAAGATTACAGTATGTATTTATATTTTGTTTATAATAAATTTTTTAATGCAATTGTCAATGTGTTATGTCTTTGTTTTTTTTACTTTGAATTGTAATGGATACAGTTATCGCTGTTATCGCTGTATCCAGTACAATTCCTTTCGGCAACCTCTCTGTACACACCAGGGTAAAAGGGGTTAACTGCAAAGGGCACGTCTGGGAATCACACTGGGAACAACTGGTCACACTGGTCTTCTCCATAGAAAACTGTTCTGGTGTGATTTGCATTTGAATCTCAGGGGGGGGGGGTGGGGGTCCGCTCTCCTCCTCCAGTGCAGAATGATAAATCTGTGCTGCTAGGGCTCTGATCTTCCCGGGACGACTCCATCTCGTCCATTGCAGGACTGACAAGTCAGTGCTGGACGAGATGGGGCCATCATGAACAGCAGGGGAGTAAATGACCTTTTTACATAAAAAGCCATCAAACCTTAGGACTCGTCCTGCCATTGAGTGCCAGTATGATTTGACTTGTATCATGCATCGTATTTATTTCCAGTTGGCTGGCACTGTTTATATTTAGCATGGCCCTACCTTGCAGTCTATCTACTAAGCTCCATTAACTTTTAGAGCAGAGTTTACCTAAACAAAAGAGCCCGTATTCTCAACCTGCAAGTAAAGTAGGGTTTGGATACAAACAGCAGCTTGGCTGGAAAGTTAGAGGACATCACTCACTGTTGATGGCGCAGCCATTCTGGATGGCAGGGAATGGGAGAGATCTCTCATAGTGAGACAGTACATTAAGGTCCCTCTTTATAATAAAATGTCATACGTCCATTCACCAGCATGATAGAAACCAGAAGAGATGATTTCTGTGTGACAGAAAATGACAGGCCTGTTCTATTTAATGACAAATCTAGTTGAGACATGATTATGTATGACAGAAAAGCAGAAAAGTGAAAGATTGGTGGCAGTTCCTGAGTTCTTTTACCTCCAAGCAGAGAAGCAGTAGATCCAAATATAAATCTTTGCACCCCTGTCATAAAAGCATATTGAGACAAATATGAAGTTTACACTAAAAGGCAAGAACAAATAATGTCAAGTATTTTGGCATAGTGTTAAACGTATTTCATCCAGTAGCATGACTATTACAGTGGGTCAGCGGAGGAAATATAATATTAAGCCCTTGCAGGCCTGTGGCACTTCTTTCAATTTAAATTGGCAAGGCATGTGTCAGTTATATTTTTCAGTGTAAAACTGCAAATTGGTTGACACTAAGGCATGGTGCAGCACTGACAATAGATATTCATTATTTGAGAATTTGAATTACGGGCTAATGTTTAAGCATGCACTCTATATCTTAAAGGGAACGTCACGGCCTGCTTATACTATCTCATTTCAATAAAAAAATCCAATATTTCTTTGGAGAGCGGATGATGCATGTTGTTCGAAGATAAACCTTTCTTCGGAGGAAAAGGTAGAGGGAAAATGTTAAAGCACACCTAAATTCAAAAAAGTAACTTGCCTCTGAGCTGTCACAATGATGGAGATACAAAATCCCCAAAAAATATTTACCTACCTGCTGTGCTGAGCTGGCGATGCTTGCAGGAGAAGGTGCAGCAGGGGAAGTGGAGCATGAAGTTAGGCTAGTTAGGGGACACTACTCTGCAACTAGGCCTGCAACCCATAACTGCTCTGCAACTAGGCCTGCAACCCATAACTACTCTGCAACTAGGCCTGCAACCCATAACTGAGAGGTAACAGTATTTGTGCAGGCGGTTATCCCTAGGGACATACCTGGCAAGCAGTAGAGATGGTTGACTTTTTTTAACTAGCTGACTTTGTGAGCTGATTGCAAAGCATCTGAACATAGCACCATCACCAATTGCTGGAGATGTAGAGAAGGGTTGTGGGAACATTGGAAAAAAAAATTTGACTTGACTTTGAACTTAATTTATGCAAAAACTATTTGTGTTAGAGCCATACTGTTTTTATTTTTGTAGTATACCCTAACCCTTCTCTACAGCAAGTTTCGTGCTGATACCATGATCATGGGCTTTGCAATTAACTCAAATTTGTTGAAATGGTCAAATAAAAAAAAAAATCTCTAACAAGCATCCTGTTTTGACCGAGAAAGTCAAATTTTTTATGTAAAGGTGTAAAGAAATAAAACTAATGAGTTTGGGAGGTAAGTTGACCTTCCTGAACTTTTGTTCCCTCTATGGATATTTAAAGGTTGAACTTATATTTCTGAGTTATTTTAGAGTGTTGTACCATGATAGGCATCTCTAAATACAGAAAGTTTGGAATTTAAGTTCAATGATGGCCCCCATATATGCATAGATCTGCGGCGATTTTACAGCCGATCAATTGGGGTGAACGTTTCACTCGGTGGCAAAATCGTCCGAAGATCGCAGATGCCCACTTTTTTTCTGGCTGATCGCATTACTACGAGTGGATGGTAGACCAGGGTCCCCATCCAATGTAACTCCTGACACATAATGGATGTGCTCCGATTCTCTGAGCGACCAGCTCAGATGACGTCATCACGCTGCAATTGGCCACTCAAGAATCGCGCAGGGATCTATCCATGTATGGGTAACTAAAGTGATCCCCTTTCTTGGCTTCCTGAAAAAATTGTACAAGCAAGTTTTTAATATATCTCAAATTTCCTTTTTCAAGCTTAGGCTCCACTATGCGTTAAGCATGCGCTGCGTTAACATATCCAATGAACGCGTTAGGGATCCATTAGGGATCAGTCAGGGATGCGTTAAGGGATGTGTTTGTGACATATCGTTTACTTTTGTGTTTGTTTTTTTCTTTTCAATAGATTTTTATTAAAGTTTTCGAACAATTTTACAGTTGATACATAAAAGTAATATAGAATAGCAGGGTCAGCAGACTCCCTAAGGCCCAAACCAAGATGTCAAAGCCTCGGGAGGGCGAACCCGCTATACAGTCTAGATAATAATGCGCATCGGTCAGTACAAACGTGCCAAGCACGCCCTGAACATGCCAAATTAAATAAACAAATACACCAAAACCACATTAACATTCAATAATAAAGAAATAGAGAGAGAGAAAAGAGAGAGGAAGAGAGAGAAGGGCCTAGCGGGGGGGGATAATAGGTGATTGTGGGGGGGGGGGGTTCCGGGGGCGGGGCAGTTGACAGGCCCTTTGCAAGGGGGTTCTCAGGGGCCTGAATATTCAGGAGACGGGCATCAAACTCCGGTCGTGGTTGTTATTCCCCCCCTGGGTCCCAAACTTTTTCACACTTGGCCATGGTGTCGTGGACTGTGCGTTCATTTGCTCATAGTAAAGAACCGAAGCTA
>CM070038.1:14424580-14437527 GCA_036250615.1 Ptychadena robeensis | reverse complement strand
CCCCCTCTCCATAGGGTCCCCCAAGCCGCAGGGAGTGAGAAATAACGGGGGACGTGCGGGACAACGCAATGCCACAGCCAAACTACCTTAGCCTTAACATGGGCCACCGTCGGAGTGCCGGACCACCATGCTTTGGCCAAAACCAGTTTAGCGGCCGTAAAAATGAAGGTGAGCAGTTTAAGTTGGGTATATGTACATTCCCTGGGTTTGAGCGTTAGGAGGGCTTCGAAGGGGTCTTTACATATGCTATGGCCTAAAACCGTGTATATTAGCTGATACACCCCTGTTCAAAAGCGTCTGATTTTCGAGCAGTCCCACCAGATGTGGCGCAACGTGCCATCAACCGTATACTTTTGTGTTTGTTTTTTATACCATGAACGGATTGATCAACGCATATTATTGTGTTTCAACGGGCTCAATACATTTTCTACTCATAAGCCACTTGTGTTGGCTTATGTTGCATTAATGTCAATGCAGTTCCCTGCGTTGATTTTAATGCAACGCAAGCTGACGGATCACACCAATGGATGTGTAGACCATTGACTTTTCAATGTTTTAACGCACAGTACAATTTTTTGTGAGACTCTCAATTATAAACATGTGAGTCTATTCTACCAGAATTCCATTAAGCCTGAAGAAGGGATCTGAGACATCGCGAAGACTTCTTTAATGGCTTCAGTTAGCCAATAAGGGGATCACTTAATCACTAAACTTTCTGTATAAATTCTAACATAAATAAATACAGATGTTTTACTAATCAAACTCTTGATTAAAATAATATGTCCGAATAAATAAACATCTTCAACCAGCAGCCGCACCATATCACTTTCTTGCCACATCCAATATTATATTCACTTGCATCATGTATTTTTATAAAGAGTAAATTTCTTCTGTATTATTTTTCCCACTTTAATCATCAAGCAGCACTTTTCTTTAGACAGCCTGTAAAGCACTCCTGAATGTAAACACATTACATAAGGCGATAATCCATTGCATTTTAATATATTTCACCCTTCTGTTACAAGAAAAACAAAATGTCTATTTAGCATACGAGGGGCATCCAAGTTCCTGAAAATTGTCATATTTCATTGTAGTCCTAACTGGCTTGTCAAGTGATTTTTCTGATTATTCTTTAGCGCAGTCTGAATCAAGTGATATTTTAGCTACTCTTTAACTGGAGTTGCCTGCTGAGGAATTGTAAGTACCATGTGGATTTACAGCAAAGTCCTGAGAAATGCTGGTTTCACATAAGTAATGTTTTAGGAAATCATATGACTCAGCTGGTTTTTTTTATAGTACATGTCTGTTTAGTTAGTGACAGAAGATGTTTTGGGGAAATGTGTTGTAATTTCCTTATCTATAGGAGGATATAACTAAAGACCAAATTAAAACGGACCTACCGCCTCTGCATCTGTCTACTGTTACCTTTGGTGCCAATAATAGGGCAGATAGGAAGTAAAAAGGAGGTTAAAAGTGTAAAAATTTAACAATGCTGGAATGTTGGAATGGAAAGTTATAGCTGAGGCAGTATGAAGGAAAAAGGAAGGTTTGGCCAAAGGTAGGACCTCTTTGGTAGAGACACACAAATGCCCTTCCACCCTGAATGGTCTATACTATATATGTAGTTGCTTTAAAAATATTCATACCTTGCCAAGAACCCTAGAGCCCGGAGCAATGTCATGGGGGGGCCATGACATTGCTCCGGGCTCTAGGGTACTTGGCAAGGTAGACGTCACTGCTAACATCTACCCTCTGAAGTCCCCTTGCAGCCAGCCACATATGCAGACCGGTAAACAGCCAACTTGCACCAATTAGCCAATTTTCTTTTTTAGGCATTATCAAGGACACAAAACACAAACTGAGCCTAAAAGAAAAAAAATATGAATATTTTTAAAGCAACTACATATATACTATAGACCATTCAGGGTGGAAGGGCATTTGTGTGTCTCTACCAAAGAGGTCCTACCTTTGGCCAAACCTTCCTTTTTCCTTCATACTGCCTCAGCTATAACTTTCCATTCCAATCCATGCCCCTCCTAAATCTCATCCCACCTATCCCCCCAAGCCCATCATGTCATTCACCCTCTTATTAGGCTTCACTTGTCAGTGTATACAATCTAAAGCCTTTTGCCGTATAATACATATAATATGTATAATATAGTAGGTGTTCTGGTCAGGCACCTACAAAACATTTTTCCATACAGTGAATCTCAATGCAACATATATGCAGAATGAAGAAAGGCCAGACAGATCCTTCAGGAACAAGTTTATTTTAAAATCTCTAAAAGTAATTGAGTATCAAATCGTTTTAAGTTTCCAGGCTCTGGAATAGCTAAAATGCTAATTAAAAGACCTCTTGCTCACCAAACCTTGACAGGGTTTAGTGTTTCTGCTGACCTGGTTATGAATGAGAATGACTCACGTTAGCTTAGCAGAGCAAAACAGGCAGAAAAGTCTGAGCGTTGTAAGAATTGGCATCATTAGTTTTACATATATCTGGTAAAGTAAACCTGTAGAATTTCCAAAGTAGCTTCACCTGTATATTTAGCTTTATCTGCATGGTATATAACATGTGAATTCCAACATAGTTACTAAAAATGAGATGTAGGAAAAGTTTTTCATCCATAGCAATTTGATTTTAAAAATTGGTATGCTGACCTAACATCCACTACACATACATCTGTGTGGCACAAATACTAATAGTGTGGGATACAGATGGGAGAAAGGCATCAAGTTGCTATTTGCAGAATCCTTGTAGAAAGTGTTTTTAAATTTGCGACTTTCATTAAGTTTTGTGTTCCTATAATTTGAGCAGTGGTGGTCCTAGCCTGTCTGCTGCCCTGGGTGATTACTTCCTCTCCTGTCGGACCAAGGGGGGCAATGTCGGACAAGGGGATGGTAGCAGTGTTGAACAAGGTCTGCAGCAGCTGAGGATGCTGGTTAAGCTGCCAGGTGGTGCCCGAAGACTCAAACCCGCTCCTCTTCAGTCACCACCTACTGAACTGAGCTCCTCTTCCCTACTGGATGATGTCGGGGGCAGCAGCATGAGCAGGGGGAAAAAAATCATGATGCCATACCCACCACGATGCCACCCTGGGTAACCGCCCATGTCTAAAACTGCCACTGATTTCAGGCTTATATAACGTTTACCCCAAAAGCACACTGTTGGTAATGCAAAATGTATTTGAGTTGAATGTCATTACGTTGGATACACATTGGGAGTCCAATGGTACAGATTGCAAATTATAGCTTGTGAAACTCAATATGCTGCCTCCCAGGGCAGCAAACATCTCTTTTGCACCTTGTGGTATAAGGTGATTGCCGAGGGTTTAGTGGCCATGTAGATTCACTAAAGGAACAACTTTTACACCCACAAACCTAAGCATAGACATGGGCAAATTTTTTATAAAAAATTCAACGATTTCGGGTTAATCCTGGACTTGCTGGAGATGTAGAGAAAATTAAAATTTCGACTTGGAGTTTTAACCTAATTTATGCAAAAACTACATGTTCTAAAACAATTTTTTTTTCAAATGTTCCCACAACCCTTATCTACATCTCCAGCAATTTTTGGGATTATATAGTTTTCAGAGGATTTGCAATCAGCTCACAAAGTCAGCAAATTGAAAAATCCGACCATCTCTTCCTATGCAGTGTGGTCTTTGATAGAGATGGTAGAAATCAACCTGTGATTAAAAGAGAAGCTCCCAGAATAGGAAATATTTATTCGAAAATATCTCAAAATGTAAAAATGAAAAATGTAATTAGCTTGTTGATATAGGGAGGTGGGACATAAGCCAGGGATGCCAAGCATCTCCCATACACTTAGACTTGTAATCCGTTAACAGCCGCATAAAACTGCGGATAAAAACCGCACTGCTGATATAGAACGGCTAGTGTAAATGGGCATTCAGAGTTTGTTCTACACATAATGTTGGTTTACATTAAGGCCAACGAGTCCACCTTACTTTTATTGGAGTTTCACAAACCCAAATACATTATTTATGTTGATGGTGATATACAATATAAATTTATTCTACTGTGCCTAATAAAGGATTGAGAACCAAATTGTGAGCCTGTAAGTAAATAACAAAACCACCAACTAGCTTTGCAAGGATTGGATGCCATGACTGCAGTGCTAGGAGTTCTCCAGTTATGATATGCTATAAGTTTGAGTAAAAATAAATCTATCCTACAGGGTTGGGATGACTTGGCTTCTGGAATTGATTAACCCTATTAAGATACATGTTGTTATGTAAATTAAGTTATAAAAATAAGATCAAATATATATCAGGGACTCCTTCGTAATGAGATTTGTTGCCCTGAGGTTGCAGTCCTGTTCTGCCAATCATGACCTTCTTCCTCACACAGACAATTGGAAGGAAAAACAGTTTCAAGAAGAAAGATGTTCCAAATATAGGGATTTGAACCACTGTTCATCCAATTCTGTCATGTGCTTAGAGCCACATAGCACACCTTTTATATGGTTGAGGTTTCACCCCCCACACACTGATAAATGGACAGTATAGGCATAGCAGGAAATACAATATATAATTCCTTTGCAATGTCTCCTTATCTAACACTTCAAATCTGGGGATCTGCCATATTGGAGAAATTACATGCCTTATATCAGTAGTAGAGATGGTTGAAATTTTCGGCTTGCTAAATTTGTGAGCTGATTGCAAAGCCTCTGAAAATGGTATCAGCACCAAAATTGCTGGGGATGTAGAGAAGGGTTGTGGAAACATTTGGAAAAAAAAGGTTTGCTCTAGCACATGTAGTTTTTGCATAAATAAAGTTCACAAAGTCGAAATTCTGATTTTCTGAAAAATTTTACTTGACTTTGAACTTAATTTGTGCAAAAACTATTTGTGTTAGAGTCATACTTTTTTTTGTAGTATATCGCCAACCTTTCTCTACATCTCCAGCAAGTTTGGTGATGACACCATGTTCAGGGGCTTTGCAATTAACTTCAAAAATTGACCATCTGTAATCCTTAGTGATCAGCAGCATAGGCAATATTTGTTTTCGAAAAATATATTTTTGCTTAATATTCGAAGTAAATTCAAGAATTCATGATCGCCAGTCATTGTGACCTTCATTGCACAAATTGGCACTTATACATGCGCATATTGCGAATGCACAATAGTTATGTACTGATTTTAAAAAACTCTCCAATATTCATGCTTACAAAAATATAGCACTATATTCAAGATCTTCACAAATTCTCAAAGTGCCTATATTCGCAAACTATGTTAAATGTTTTTACAGGAGCTGCGCTCAATTACATTAATTTTAGTATTAACTGATGAATTTACATTATTGTGTGTTTTTATTTTCAGCTTTGAACAAGTTTAAACAATAAAAGTTGCATAGAAAGTCTTCTTTGAAAAAAATAAGAATCAAATGTACATATTAACTGCACCAACCGAGCAGACGTAATATGTACCATTGCATGTTCACTTTTATTCTCGCAGTCGAACAGTACGGGTATTCGACCCGCCCCCTTCACCGACGAGAAGAAGTCTATAATTCTTCCTCCGGCCAGACCTTTCCCCTTCTGGTCTGCCTGGAGGAAGAATTATTTTCACTAGAGACCGGGAAAAGACATCTGATCTCTAGTGCTTTATCGTGCACAGAGAGGAAGTGAGGTCCAGCCGACATCACTTCCCGTTTAGGAACACAGAACTGTGCTTTCCATATACCGGAAAGGGGACGCCAGGGATGCCACTTCCGGTATAGCGCTGATTCAAATTCCAGTAGGCAGGGAATTTCCCAGCGAACAGGTGGACGCCGGAATTTTGTTAAGGTCCGATCCGCCTGTTCGCAGGAGGACAGGCCAATGTTTTGCCATCACTATTCACTAGGTGGTTGCCTTTAGGTATAACATGAAGACATTTATGGGTTCACCACCTGTACAATGCGTGCAACTGCTGAGCACAACATCCGGGTTGTGGTTTCTGGGTCGCAGCCTTGAAATCAACAATCTGAACTTTTTCGTACTGTTTAACTGGTAAAAGCAACATACAATTTGCCACTCCAAATCGTAACGTCGTGTTTGTGGATATTCATATGCTTAGAATTTATCAGCCTGAGGCTAGTGTTTTAAAGGACACCTTGCCCATGAAGGGCATAATTATACTTTTTTCAAAAGCAAACCTGTGCCCTTAATTCCATTTGGTAAGCTAGGGTACATGCATATGTTTGCTATCCACAATTTAGGTAAAAATGTCCTTTATTATTACACATATAGTAGCAAACTGTATGTTCGATGTAGGTCACTTGGTAATCCTTGATGATTTTTTCCATCATTTGTAATACTGAATAGATTTCCCTTTACTGTCAATCAATCAGTAGTTTGCAACACATGGTTATCTCTTTAAGCCTAGATTAGCAGAAAAACATGAATTTTGGCAAATTGTTGATTATCCTGCAATACAGGAAAGGGATCAATGCATATTTTCGAGCCTGATGTATGATTGCCTATATTTTTCAGTCTTTGTATGGCTATTTTTATAACCGATAGAGATGCGCAGATAACAAAAGAAGTTGGCACATCATGTCCATTATTACCCTATAGAGTTTTTGGTGATGAGACTTTCAAGGACACAAATGGTAAAAAAGTGTACTCTTCATGGACAGAAAACATTCATTTAGTAACAGCTTTCCAACAATTGTAATTTTTCTACCAAACAACCTTTGAAGAAAGTCCCTCATCCCTCAAAATTCCAAATGATCTTCAATGGGGAAGTGCCATTATATATTTTAACATAATTATTACATGCAAAACATTTACCGTATTTTTCACTGTATAAGACGCACTCCCCCCCCCCCAAATTCTGGGCAAAAAGTGCCTGCGTCTTATACGCGACCCCCGCGGCCATTATGCCACTGTAACCTCAAAACACCCAGGGGAAAATGGTAAAGTGCACCAGTAAATCACAATATATTTCCCAAGAAACTACAAACTGGTACCCTGAAACTCCCAGGATGTAATGCTCCAGAATGGTGTAAAAGATTCAACTCACTAGTCAGAGAGTTGTCAAAAATATCCCATTCCTTAGAGGACAACACACACAGAAGAGGGAGAACTGGCCTAGAACAGTAAGATCTCCCTGACACTTCTATTAGGGTGTTTCTAAAAGGACCAACAGCCTACTTTCTGTGAGATATGAATACACAGTGAACAGAACTATGGGGGGGGGGGGGTAAGACAAACTAAATAACATAAGTGCTCTGTGAGGTTCAGGGCCAGATATATAGATTCTTGTAGTCTAGCCACAAAAACAGCCCATTGAGGTAGATTTGGTAGTACTCCCTCTTAACTATACTTGTGAATTCTGTACCCCCAGGTAGTGTTGAGCTTGAATATTTGAATTGCAAATATATTGGACCAATACTGGCTTTTTGAGTGGATATTCGCAATTTTGAATATTCAAGATATTATGAACTGAAAAGCTTATGTCCATGCATTGCGAATATATAATCGCAATGCGAAAATAAATACAATGTGACCATTTTTAAGGTAATCGCGATGTGATTATAATTGCAAATATTTTGTTGCAATGCATGTCCATACTCTTGTAGTCTAGCCACAAAAACAGCCCATTGAGGTAGATTTGGTAGTACTCCCTCTTAACTATACCTGTGAATTCTTTACCCCCAGGTAGTGTTGAGCTTGCATATTTGAATTGCAAATATATTCGACCAATACTGGCTTTTTGAGCGGATATTCGCAATTTTGAAGGTAATCGCGATGCGATTATAATTGCAAATATATTTTTGCAATGCATGGCCATACTCTCAAATTTCAAATATTAGAAGAATTATTCATGAAACATCACAAATTCGCTATCACTACACCCAGGGTGTAACCCCAGGAAGTAATGCTCCAGAGTCAAGAAATCAACTGACTGGTTAGGTAGTGTAGCCAGGAGAACTGGTCTAGACCAGTAAGATCTCCCTGACACCACTATTAAGGTGTTACTAAAAGCATAAAAGGAACAACGCCCTACTTCCTGTGAGACATGAATACACAGTAAACAGAACTGTGGGGGGCAGACAAACTAAATAACATAAGTGCTCTACAAGGTTCAGGGCCAGATTCCTCCAGTCTAGCCACAAAACCAGCCCATGGAGGAAGATTTGGTTAGAGTACTGTTCCTTGACTATGCCTTTGAATTCTGTACGCCCAGTGTGTAACCCCAGGATGTAATGCTCCAAGTATTCATCTCACTGTCAGATATTTGTAACCAGACACACCCCATTCCTTAGGTAACACGACTTAGCCAGGACTTTACCAGAACTAGGTAAGAGGGAGAGCTGGGCCTAAACCATAAGATATTTCTGATGTCACCTTCAGGGTCGGTCTAAAAGAACTTATGCCTTTTGGGAGATGAATATACAGTGAACAGAACTGAGTGTGTAGGGTGGGGCAGACCTAAATAACCAGAAGTTACTCGTAGCATGAATGGTGCTGAGAGTAGGAAAGATGACATAGAAAAAAACTTACCTGTAATGAGTAATTACTGGCTCCTATGACGCACGCTGTGGCGGTACTAAAAAAGACTTGACATCTCTGAGTGCACTGAAAGCTGGGTAAGTCCCTAATCTTTGCTCTGCATTAAATATACACAGACTAATGTTCACATATTAAACCATTATACATGCCCCTAGTGGTCACTCACGATATTGCACCATGAGTTAATGGAAGCCTCCTGGAAGCCTGGCAGATAAAGATGGAATCTCTCATATGATTCATTAAGTAAGTATATTTTTTCGGGATTGTGGAGCACTACACCACCATCATACCAGCTCAGAGGTAAGTCAAACTTTATTTAAATATATTAGAATTATATTAGATTTTGAGTATATATTCACTTAAGGGAAAGATAGCTCATCATTTACCAATTACCTGTCTCATATTTTTCTAAACTACTGCAATAATTAAGACGAACATATAGTATAAAACGTTATATGTTGTTTTGTATGTTCTAAAAGCAATCAAGTTTACCATTCAATGCTTAGAAAATGTCTTCACATCACATCCGCATCTGCATGATTATACTCTTCTTTATGTGGGACAATGCCACACAATAGTCTCTTCAGTCAAGTGAAAGTCAGGCAATGTTCAGGTAATGACAGCTGTAATACTTGCTCTGTCAGCAGAGAATCCATTTCCCATATAGATCATCGCACTCTTTAACATTATAATAATTCACCAACCATCCTCCTCTCCCTGCCGCGTGGATCAATCATTTTCTATTGATGTATGTCACTCAAAGGGTTGAGACCACATGATAAACCACTTTCTGCCTGCGCACTGTATTAAATATGTCATCTTTTTGGCATTATGTTTTAATTCTTTTTAAATATTGGATTTCCTTTTTGGCAATGATACCATTTTAGAGATATTAGAGCTCAATACTAGGCTGGCTAAAAAAGAAAAATATGCCATATATATTTTATGCCGACCATAGACGCCTTGATGCCGGACCCATTTCTCGGCAGATCGAATGCATGTGATGATGTCATCACTAGAGATGGTCGAATTTTTCGACTTGCTAACTTTGTGAGCAGCAAAGCCTCTGAAAATGGTATCATCACCAAAATTACTGGAGATGTGAAGAAGGGTTGTGGCAACATTTGGAACAAAAACTTTTGCTCTGGCACATGTAGTTTTTGCATAAATTAAGTTCAAAATCAAAGTTGAAATACCGATTTTTACTTGAATTTGAACTTAATTTGTGCAAAAACTATTTGTGTTAGAGCAATACATTTTTCTTTGTAGTATTCCCCCAACCCTTCTCTACATCTCCAGCAAGTTTAGGGATGATACCATGTTCAGTGGCTTTGCAGTTAACTGGAAATCATCAATATTATCAAATAAAAAAAAAAAAAACATCTCTAGTCATCACGCACGATTGGTCATGACCAGAATCCTCTGTGCACCCTTTGGATGGGGATGCTCCAAGGAGATCGATCAACAGTTGTTTTTGTTAAAATATTTATGACCTTTCAATTTTTTGTATAAATCCTGAAAGCTCGCTTTTTTAATGTCTTCAGTTAGCCAATAAAGAGGATCACCTCCAAACTTAACTGAATTTATGCAAAAACTACATGTGCTAGAGCAATACTTTTTTCCCCAAATGTTTCCACAGCCTCTCTACATCTCCAGCAATTTGCTGAGATGACAGCATGTTCAGTGGCTTTTCTCTTTAACAGTTAACATGACAATAAAACAAAACATAGGCCAATACCTTAAATTTTCTTTAAAACAGTGAACACTGCATGCGATTATTCACAAAAGAGCACATTGTCATTATTAAATAAATATAACTGTAAAGCTACTCAGTGTTCTCTGGACATGACGACTCAGAACAGTGCTGCATAACCCATGTTAGCTTCTGGGTTCTGTATTAGATGGCCACACATAACAGTAGTACCTTTATTGCACTTAAACAGAGACTTGCAAATTGTGTTGTCCCGCTGCGGTTTGCGTGGTCTAGAGCAGGGGTCCTCAAACTATGACCTGTGTGTTAGATCAGGCCCTCCACAATGTTCTAACCGGCCTGCGGGTACCCAGCATGCCCACCCGTTCGGCAGGGGACCAGGAAGAAAGAAGCTGATTGGAAGGCTAAGCACTTTAACCTGCTAGCCTTTGCTGCCATGCCCCCCTGTATTCCCAATGCAGAGTGAGACAGGTAGGATGATTTCACTCTGTGATGTTAGTAGGCTGTTAAATGGCAGAATCGGGGGAGAGAATGATTCCTAGGGGGTCTTGTGTGTGTGGGGGGTGTTTAATGGCAAAGTGGGGGGATGGTTTTTAGGGGGTCATGTGTGTATAGGGGGTTGTGTTAAATGACAAAATGGGGGAGGGAATTAATAATCACAGCTGATCTGATTTAAGCCCAGTTCGGGCATACCCACTTTTACAACACCTTTAGGGCACACCGCCCAGAAGGTTAATATTTCCTCTTACATATGTAACAGGGACTGAGCATACTGAACTGCATTACCGCTCCCTGTCATTAATTTTACCTGTCCTCATTCTACACTTTTCTAGTAGTTTGGCCCCCCAACAATCTTAGGGACCATGAACTGGTCCATTGTTTATAAAGTTTGAGGATCCCTGGTCTAGAGTAAAGTATTTCCATACTTGTGGTGTGTGTGTGTCACCTACTGCCTCTGCTACCATGTTCCCTTTGTTTAAAAAAACATGTGACTTGTCCACTTCTTTCAGGAGCCATCTACTTATGCCTCTGAAGTCAACTTTTCTGTTTATACCTTAATACAAATACATTTACACTTGTATTGCTTTCATGTGTTTCTTTGCACATGCTGCTCATAAAGTACCTTAATATGCACACTAGGTACTTCCTGTTTTGGGGTGAAGGAACTCCATATGTAGCCACTGCTGCATGCGTAATCCTCAGTACTGTTATGTACATATCCAGCTAGTAACTCACACAAGTGCTCTTGGTTAGTAATGGCTGAACTGTCTGCAAGGCAGGATGTTCGCACTCCTTTAAGCTGGCGAGCAGTTCAGGTGTTCGACCTGCCCTGTTCGCCGGCGAGAAAGAGCTCAGTATTCTTCCTTTTGCAGGATCAGGAGCAGTAAGAACTTTTCACTGAAGACCGAATATAGAACCCGGTCTTGCAGTGAAAATGCAGTGACGTCACATCTGGCAATATCAACCAGGATCTGCGCATTCCAGGTACCGGATGTGACGTCACTTCCGTTTTTTCTGATTCAAATTTCCCACTGAGAGGCGGGGAATTTAAATCTACCCGCAAACAGGTGGACGTCAGACTTTTTTAAAAGTCCGATCCACCTGTTTGCGGATGGATCTGGCCAATGTTCGGCCATCACTACTCTTGGTACAGGGAAGAATTCTTGCATAGACAGGAGGGTGCCCCCCATACAGAAAATGTGGGGGAGCACTGGCACAGGAAGATAATAGAAGGAACATAGAATAAAAGTAAGTGTTAAAAAGCTGTTTTTGTACATAGAATTTATACTCTAAATATTGTAGGTTGGAATAGTTATTCTTAACACAGGGGTTTTTGTTTTTCAAAGTATATAGTGAGATATTTTGCCAGGAGTTCAGCGTACCATAGTACATAGAAAATATGAAAAACAACTCTTTGTTCCCTGAAAATGCGTGCATTCCATACTATGGAAATATATGTGTTGCAATGATTGCACAGCTTTGCAGAATTCAGAATGATTTGAGTGGCATAATGACTGTCTGTTTTCTTCCATGGCAAGTCTATCACATTCAACTCATTATGGCAATCTCATCTTCCGGAGCGGGTCGATTTGCATTGTTTGCTTACAGCAACCCATGCAGCCATTGTTGTCATTCAGAAAAGTTGATACATTATGCTTTGTGGTTTTGATTTAAAGAACTCTTTCATGAAATATTGGTATTTAAGATGACCTTCCAATATGTTAACCATATCCGAAAATAGAAACAGAATTTACCCATGGATTTACCTATCGGTAATTAGAATTCAAGAGTACAAACTATCTTAATCCTTGGTCATTATACAAGGATGAGCTTTCTTTGATTGCTCACTGAGAAGCTCTATAAAGAGATTATTGTCCGTTATTAACTTGTACAGTATTACTTTGTTGCGCCTAAAAATCTATAAAACATTTGGTAAGAAACCTTGTGTTTACACGGCTGCAGATGGCTGGAATAAATTGCTGGACTCAGGCAGCAACATCTCAATCTGTCCGCGCTTATATGCACTTGGATTTGTTACCTGGGTTTCCTGCGAATATATATAGCAGGATGTAAATTTGCATTTGTGCATATGGTTCCTAAGGTATGTGAGCTCAATTTATACCTTGTCTATATGTTCCTTGTATATAGACAATATATTGTCAGAATATTTATACTGCTTCTGATTTACAGTCTATATGATTTATGTGAATAACT
>CM070038.1:14410039-14421276 GCA_036250615.1 Ptychadena robeensis | reverse complement strand
TTGACCTTATGCGAATTTTAGGCTTTATGCGAATTTTTGAGTGTTTATGCGAATTTTTGGTGTTATGC
Source organism: Ptychadena robeensis (assembly GCA_036250615.1). Classification (NCBI taxonomy): domain Eukaryota; kingdom Metazoa; phylum Chordata; class Amphibia; order Anura; family Ptychadenidae; genus Ptychadena; species Ptychadena robeensis. Next base: position 14,421,208 of record CM070038.1, on the reverse strand, counting down.
AAATTTTCGACTTCGACTAGAAAAAAGTCGAAATTTCGTCTGTCGAATCGAAATTCGATTGGGAAACTCGAAATTTACGTAGAATCGAATTTTATTAATTTCGACCATCTCTTCTACCATTCAGCATCTATAACCAGGAAGTGATCTCATCCGTAACCAGGAAGTGACATCATCCTGATAACCACACAGCCCAGAGAGATCAATCCTTGGTAAGCTTGCAAATTACCTCCTTTAATATGAGCATTTAATCTTTTATTTTATCATTTACTGTATTTTACTTTGTTGTAATAAGTTATGCGCCTCGTCTTCTTGTTACTATTTGTCTGTTTCAGAGGGGCCACACTCCTTGAAAACTTCACACCACCAAATGTTGATCCTTATAGAGGTGAATCTACGATCCTCTCTTAGCTTTACATGCACGGCACATGAGTCATCATAAACGCGTGAGGTGCCAATTGCACACACCCTATAGTAACACTTCACATTATTCTCTTTGACAGCTTCTAAAGTAATTTTTAATCCTAAAAGATTTTCTCCCTCGGAGTGTAATTTGTACAACAAATGCATTCCTTGGATTTAGCAACTGTTACTTCAGCTAATCAGAAAGAGTAATAACTTGCCAAGTGATTGTGAAGAATTACAGCATTTGTATATCAACACATTATTTTTCTGCAATTCTTATTTTGCAGTTCGGTGGCACCAATTTATTTTTACTTGCTTGTGTTGTTCTTAGCAATTTGACTTAGTTATTGAAGAGTTAATCACAAAGGTGATTTTAAAGGGAGGATTAAGTTATTTTAAGATTTAGTATTCTGCTGGGAGACAGCATGGAAAAGGATTACTATTAAAAAAAATATAAAATATAGCAAGAGCTGAGAGTGGAGATGTTAATGCCGGAGGTTGATAAAGCATTATGAAATTATAAACAATATAATGTGTGCAAAAAAAGGGATAGAGAACATGCACATGATTTATGTTTGTTACCAACAAATAATCTGTATGGTTTTTAGTTAGCAAACAATAGTTACATATACCACATAGGTTAAACTGAACTCTAGGAATAACATCCACAGCCAGGGCACTGAAGGTGTTCGGGTGCCTGACTGGGGGTGGTGCGGAGGAAGGACGGTAGGGGTAAAAAGGCCAGGCGGAAGTGATGGTGGCCATTTTGACAAAGATTGTCCCCACCCTCCCCATTTTTTGTGGGCTGTTTTTTTCATTTTGTAATTTTGTATTTAAGTTGTATGGTATGATTTTGCAACAGTTGAGGTTAATTATTTGTCATAATGTTGGTTTTATTTTCGTTATAGCTTTCCTGTCACAGCATGTGTGGGTCCCTGGCAATGCCTAGGGACAAAACATGGTGTGAAGCTATTTTTGGTGACAAGCTGGTGGAAGGGGCGTTCAGGACAAAGTTAAGTTCTTTACAGGGTCAATGACCCAATGTGGTGATGGTTAAAATTATGGTGGGAGGTATCAATGTTAACAGAATACCAACTGAGCTGGTATAGGTGAGGCTGGTGGCTAGTACAGGTGGTTGGTTGATGTTATGTTGTATAATGACATTTTAAGTAGGGGGCACTGTCAGGGATCATGTGTTTTCATATTCTAAGTGTGGCCAAAAATATATTTATCCACTTTTCTCTGTAAATATTGTGTTGTGTCTTTATTTAAGTTAAAGGATGGGTATAAAGATTAAGCAACTGAAACAAGCCAACGCTCCCACAGCCATTGAAGAACACATAACATAAACATATTACTTAGCTGTAAGCTATCTTCACCATCAAACCCACTCTTTGTACTCTTTCAATCCTCTTCCCTCTGCACATGTGTAGTAGCATGCACTGGGATCTCCAGCTGCCTCAAAATCTCACAAGACTTGGGAAGAGAGCTTCACTAAAGCTGGCCATACACCTGCAGGATTCTCTGTCAGATTTCCTTCAGATCAGATCAGATCTACCAACAACCATGTAGTATAGTGACCTCCCTGATACAATACATAGTGATTGGAAGGTGTAGAAAGGTCCTCATATTACATGGTTGTTGGTAGATCTGATCTGATCTGAAGGAAATCTGACAGAGAATCCTGCAGGTGTATGGCCAGCTTAAGAAAGTGACATCTCCCAATTCCCTTGATCTGGGCTACTTAGTGATGTGGTGTAACATCATTGAAAGGGTGGAGCACTGCCCATGGTTACCAGAGATGGTTATGAAATTGCAACTAGTTTATTAAATTTGTTTAAGTTTACTGCAAAGCCCCGAAACCATTACAAGAACAAAGAAATGGTTAGATTTTTTAAACTGGACTGTCACCTCTAACTAGATTGCAACCTTCTCAGTCTATCGTGAATGGTGCTGCTTTATTTACTCCTCTAACCGCTCTTCCTCTGCTGCTTCAGTATGCAAATCTCTTCACTGGCTTCCAATTGTCCAGAGAATAAAATTCAAAGTTCTGTACCTTGTTTCTAAATCACTCCACACCTCCTGTCTTCCTTACATCTCCAACCTGGTACACAAATTACACAAATACACCCCTAACTGCCCCCTCCAGTCCTCCAGTAGCCCACGAATGACATCTCCACTCATATCATCATCTCATGCACAGATTCAAGAATTCTCTAGGGCCGCCCCCACTCTCTTGAAAACTCTCCCTCGTCCCATTAGGCTTGCTCTAACTTTTAACACATTTTTTTTTTTAAAACTGAAAACCTGCCTTTTCAGTCTGACCTACCAATCTTCTTATTCCTAACATCACCACCATGCCAGTCCCCCCTGCCTATTGTCATCTCTGTTCCACAACCAATTAGGTTGTAAGCCCAATCAGGCAGGGTCCTCAACTCTTCCCGTGTCATAGCTGGTACCTGTGTGTTGCATCTCAAATCTAATTTAATTTACAGTGCTGCATCCTATGTTGATGCTATATGAATAAAAGCTGATAATAATAATAATAAAAGCATGTAACTAGCTGTATTTGAGAGTTAATTGCAAAGCCCATGAACATGACATCATCACCAAAATTGCTTAAGATGTAAAGAAGGTTTGTGAGAACTTTTAGAAAAAGTATTGTTCTGACAAACATAAATTAAGTACTTGACTTTTTGGTTCATTTTCTTAATATTCCCACAACCCTTCTCTACATCTCCAGCAATTATGGTGATGATATCATGTTCAGAGGCTTTCCAATTAACTTAGAAAGCTAGTTGAAATTTTGCAACCATCTTTAATGGCCATGAAAAGATGTCCTGATATGCTCCGTTCCTATGATAATGTCTAGAACTAGCGCCATCATCCCCAATTAGGGGAAAGGAAGATGATTCAGGAAAGGTAGCCATACACATAGAGATTGTCCCTCGATAGATGATGAACAGACATCATCACGCTGCACCCAGCCCCTAGAGGATTGGCGGGCACCCTTTGGCGGCCATGGCGGTCGATCAACCAAAAAATCTAAATCTGCCTGTGTATGGCTACCTTTAGTGAAGCTCTCTTCTCATGCCTTGTGAGATTTCAAGGCAGTTAGAAATTCAAGTACATGCTACTAATTAAGCCATCGCTATTGGCCATTGACTGTAGTTATTATTTGTTATTATTATTATCTTTTATTTATATAGCGCCAACATATTACGCAGCACTGTACAATACCTTAGACTGGGGATACAAACACACAATAACACACAGGTACAGGTATGAAATAGGAGGAGTAGAGGACCCTGCCCGGATGGGCTTACAATCTTATAGGTTGGGGAACAGAGTATACAATAGGTGGGGGGGGTGAGACTGGCATGGTGGTGATGTTAGGAATGAGAAGATGGATAGGTGAGACTGAAGAGGTGGGTTTTTAGGGCTTTTTTAAAAGTGCCAAAAGTAGGAGCAAGTCTAATGGGACGAGGGAGAGAGTTCCAGAGAGTAGGAGCAGCCCTAGAGAAGTCCTGAAGCCTTGCGTACGATGAGGTTATTAGAAGGGATGTCATTAGTAGGTCACTGGAGGAGTGGAGGGGGCAGTTAGGGGTGTATTTGTGTACCAGGTTAGAGATGTAAGAAGGACAGGAGGTGTGGAGTGATTTAAAAGCAAGGCACAGAACTTTGAATTTGATTCTCTGGACAACTGGAAGCCAGTGTAGAGATTTGCAGAGAGGAGCAGCAGATGAGGAGTAAATGAGTCTGGCAGCACCATTCATGATGGACTGAAGGGGTGACAGTTTAGTGAGAGGAAGACCAGAGATGATGATGTTGCAGTAGTCCAGACGAGAGATGATGAGAGCGTGTACCAGGAGTTTGGTGGTCTCTGGGGAGAGGAAGGGCCGGATCTTGGAGGTGTTCCAGAAGTGAAAGTGGCAGGAGTTAATTAGTTTTGATATTAAACATAATGCAACATATTAATAATCAAGTATACATTTCTGAAAATGACTATTTATAAATAATGATAAGCAGCATAGGTAATATTCAAATGTGTGATATTTCCCAAATATTTCTACTAATATTTGATTTGATATTCGTGAATATTCAAGTGTTTGGCCATATATTGCGAACATATTAACAATAATAAATCACATTGTGGTTTCCTTCAAAACAAATGGTCACATGTGGTATTTATTTTTGTATTGTGAATATAAAATCGCAGTGTATGGCCATAAGCTTCCCAATGCAAAATATCTTGAATATTCGAAATTGCAAATATCCACCATATTCACGAAATTTGCAAATTCTGGAACAGTCGATATTCGTTGAATATATTCGCAATTCGAATATTTAAGCTCAATACTATTTAAAGCAAGGACTATTTATGACCAGGACTATGGCCTGTACAGCAGAATTAGTGGGGAGGTTGGAGTACAAAGAGCTAGTTGGCAATCATGAATTAATTTCTCTTACAAGGATCATGTTGATATTAGTACATAACTGAGAGATGTTAAGTTTCGTGCTGCTCATTCACTATCTACCATAGGCTAGGTTACTGTGGTGACCAAGTGGTGTAAAACTGAGAAAATGGTGTGTATAGCTTTTAGGACTGGAGCTAAAAATATACACCCTGTGGCATGTAATATGATGTACATGTGTTTTAGCGGAAACATAGAAAAGAGAGGAAATTCACTGAGCTTAATGAATGTCGTAAGGTTGCCTGACTTTGATTATCCAATTATGAATTATAATTTTTTATGATCAGGAATGTATTCTAAGTGAACTTTCGCTTTGGTTTAGCTCATTGACTAAGAAATGTGAAAATGCATCCTTCATTTCTTTAGTAATTCAAGTGCAATGTGAAAATAAATTTCAGTTGCCAATAGAAATAGGACTCTTATCAAAAGGAACTCTTACATATATTTGAATTGTCCTTTTAAGGGTAAAATTAGCTCTATTAAAAATTAGTACACTTCTTCAGGAGGTCAGGAAATATAAAATATGGGCAAAAATTTTTGAAGACTTCCCCAAACTATTCTTCATAAAATAGGGTAAACATGGTTTCAGTGTAGTGAAATGATTTGGCCCTGTTTGTTTCCTGTTACTGTATACTGTATAGTATTCCTATTACTGTATGTGATACAGCCTCGCTCGAGGTAGGTTCCTTGCTCCAAGAGAGATATAAATTTTATTCATGGGAGCTTCTGCTGCTCTTGATCTCACATGGGGACAGGCCTGTCTAGGCCTAGAGATCTGCAGAACCACCTAAACAACATTGTTAGTTGATCATCTTCCCTAAAGGGCTTACGTTAGTGCTGCACAGCCACCCTCCTATTTATATAGACTCATTATATAGCCTCATTTTATAGACAATTTGCAACTGTTTGTACCCTCAAGTGTGTACCCTCTCTCTGGAAGCAAGCCTGTATTCAGTATACCCCACTTCTTGTAAAGAAGACCCCAGTTTGAAGCATTACTAGTATGTGGACAACAAGGAGACTTTGTATTATGTGATTATATGGATCAACAACAGGTCTGTGTGCAGAAAGAGGAACTGCTGATCTACTACCAGGTACCCCAGGCCAAGAAGATAGAGGTCTAATTGCACCTAGTGGCACAGGCTCCCTGGCAGGGTCCCACTTAGATTAACCCTTAGCCATTCACTACACCATAACTATACACCATACTTATTTTCATTTTTTCCTTAATGGAAAACTGGTGTCACTGAATTCGGAACTGGACTTCCGTGTTTCAAATATCGGGTATCAGGAGGTTCACCTTACCTCTCCTTTCTTCTCCTCTCTCCTAAGCCTGCTAACCAAGGAGGAAGGGAGCATTACCCTTCCTACTAACTTCCCACCACACACATCACCTGTACAAGTGTTGTGGGACCGTAGGAGGGAGAGTAGTGCCCCCCTCCCTCTTAAATACCCCGAATTCAAAATCCCGGGAAAAAATCCAGGATTTATTGAAATCTGGATTTGGCTGGGAAAGTTGCAAAAAAACTTGACTTTCTTGGCCAAAACTGGATGGTTGACAGGTTTGCACTACACTAACTGTCACGGATCAACCGTGAGGTCATCCAGCCTCCATGTGTTAATACATCATATTTGTATTGGATCTGTAGGAATATGATAATTGCTGGGGAGTTTGGATATGCCATTATCATCTGTGTACCACGGCCATGGGCCAAAATATGGATTGTATCATATTTTGGGACGTCGTTTCCCTCCAAAAATATAATAACGCCCATGGGGGCCAGATCTCAAAACCTGCCCAGGATTTTCATCCTTAAAACACAAAGAGAGCATGCTCTAAGAAGTTCTCCATTTTACCATCACCTGAAGAGCACCAGCAGAGAACCACAGGGCTGGTGGCCATTTTTGGACTTATTCTTTTAGACTTTCCCCTACAAACGGACACTCTTCTTCAGCAACCTTAAGTATCATTTCTTCTGTTTTTCCCTTTTTATTTTACCCTGGAATACACTCTCTTTAATTGTTGATTTTAATAATTATTGTATATTTTAATAACTTGTATTGCATAAAAGAAATGACTCCTAAGTCATTTCTCTCAGCCTCATACCTACTTTGAATACCGCAGAACGCTTCCCTAGCTTTCTGAAGTGTCGCTACCTAGACGTTTATAGTGCTAATGAGAACGGGTTTCCCTTTTCCCGAATTAAATGGGATGGTGGCAGTGATACCAAAATATTGTGTTATTTCTGGTCCTGTAATTTGCACGCTCCCCTTTATGGTCTGACTGCGGCCCAATTCCGGCGATTCCGGCGCACTGATTGTACCGACCTAGTTGGACTCTCTGTGTGTTGAAATCGATTGGGAGGCCTCTGAGCGGTGAAGCCACTAGGGGGGTGCGTGACACTAACATCCCAACATATATCAACATTTACAAAACAAGATGTTCCCTCACCTATACAGGTACTGGATAGAGATGCTTTCAAAATATCCAATCCAACAAATTAAACTTTATTTAATTGTCTTGTCGTCTCTTAAATCGACTATAAGCCAATTTCTATTTCCTCAGCACATTTTGGGTGCTTAAAAAATGCGGCCTATACTCAAGTATATACGGTACTGTAAGCCTATTATATTTTACTAATTTCTCTTTCTGCCAAAGATAATTTTCTTTATGTAAACTATTATTTTTTATGTTTACATGGAACATTACTTCTAGGAGCCTCATTATATAATTTTATTATTGTCTTTATTCTAATTGCATATATGTTAATGAGCAATCACAATCGTGTGGCTTCAATATGGTTGTTTTACTTTACTCTCCATGTTTTTCATTATGTAAAAGAGAAAAAAAAGAACATTCTGGATCAACAGATATGTTTTAGAGATGACATATTGCATCGTTTGTATCTGAACATCAAAGAGGATCCTTTTACTATAGCAGGTTGGAAGTTCAATTTTTTGTGTTTTTATGTTTTCCCTCTTTTTTGTTAATTTAATATGGTATTTGACTTACAGAACTGAATTTACATCTATTTCGGTATCAGAAGTGTTCATTAATAAACCATCTCCGACACTTGTCACCATTTGTATCTGAAATGTTTTCGGCACGCTCAGCATTTTATATCATGTTTGTGTTTTTTCATCATTTAAGGTTTATAAAAGAAAACAGTTGTCACGGGAAGACAGCAGCCACCACGCCATGTTTTATCACACAAGATAGGTTGTTCTCAAATATAGCTGCCAAAACACAGCATATGCAGTGATACATAGATGGAGATTCTAAATTTTTTGTCTCTGCGCAAACAGGTCATGGAATTAGCTTTAAGATCTGTTGAATGGGAACGGCAGGTGAGACACATTTTCCTATGGAGTTTAAAGCTACAGAAGTAATAACTAAATATATGGCAAAGTTGTGTTTGTGTAATTTATTTCTGACTATGTTGTTGAAGAAGCTCTCTCCGATCCATTTTTGGTTAGAGTGTGTCTTCTATCAACAGCCCATTCACCAAATAAAAATGAATTTTAAAAATGAAACAAGATGGTACCTGGAGGCATGGGTGAGCCAGAGGCATGGTTGACATGTCTTGATGGCTTTACAAATTATAAGGGCCCTTTCACACTACGTACTGCATCACATCAACCATTCCCATTTAGGGATGGGCGAAAAAATGCAATGCTGAATTTTTAAGTAGAAATTTCCATTGCAAATTTTCTCTGAAAAAATCTACCCGAAATTTTTACTAAAATAGAAATTTCGACTTTAATATGCTATAGAGTTGATCAAGAAAATCTGCATTTTTATTGCAAATTTTCAATTGAGAATTTTTATTATATTATATAATATAACATCACTGAAAAATGCAATGCAATTGAAAATTCACATGAGAACTCGAAAATTCACAATCAAATCGAGTTTCAATTGGGCAAATCGAAGTTTAAGTTGAATGGAATTTTTACCATCTCTTTTCCCATTCACCAAAAGAAACCTGGGAACCTTTCACACTGCTGTGTTGCTGGTTTTGTCTTAACACCTAACATACCACGTTAAAGCAACGGCCCTGTGGCATGCGCTAACACAGGGTTTCTCTTTTCGGTGAAGAGTGTGTTTGCGTTACCTTGAATGGGTCCATTGCTTCTAAACTGCCAGGCAGCAATCACAGCATGCATAGTGTGAAAGGAACCTAAAAAAAGTTTTAACTTTACATGTAATTTACCTGTTAACCTCCCTGGTGGTCCTTTCAGTCAAGATTTAGGTAGTAGGAGTTCTTAGAAAAATTTTAACAGATTACAGAGTAATCTGTTAAAATGTTGTGCCCAATTGTAGAGATGGCTGCAGTGTTCATGCGGCAGACAGTCCACAGCCAACACTGCATGTTCTATTTTCTTCTCACAAAGGGAGCGGGTCAAACACCCATACCATTCGCCAGCCAGGAACAGTGTGAGTATCCTTCCACCGGCCGGATCTTTTTTAGATCCCTGCGCGGCTGTCAGAAGAGTACTGACACTTTTTTAGATTCCTGCGTGGCTCCCCACTATCTGAGCATCACCACAGAGTGAGTGCATGTCCCTGATACCAGAAGTGAAGTCACAGGAACTAAGGATCTGTGCATTTGTCTGTGGCAGACATCACTTCCAGATTACTGTATTAGAAACTGGAACAGGTATGGTCAAGATCATTTCCCCACGAACAGGTGGATGCGGAAAGACTTTTTCCTAATGTCTGATCTGCCTGTTCGTGAATAGACGTGCCCGGTGCTCAGCTATCATTACCCAAATGCCACCCCCTGGATTCTGGACATCTATGCCATTTAGATAATACAGGCATAGGTAGGGGCACCCACCCAAATCCCTTAAGCCTGTATTTTGTGGCAGCCGTGGTGACGCTGCAGGGGCCAAGCATTGCTGGCTGTAGATCCGGATTGGTGCAGTGCCAAGGGTCAGAAGAATTCAACCCAATATCAACAAATTCTTCAGGATAATGTAAGGCACAAAACTGAAGTTACACACAATTGGACATTCAAACAAGACAATGACCCAAAACACAGTTTCAAAAAAGTGTATAAACAATTTTTGAGTTTTCCTACTTGTACATCAACACCAAAAACCTCACGGGTTCCACACCCACCACTCTATCCGAAATGAGAAAAGTATATTTGGCTTTAGATACACTACTATAAATAACACTCTAGAAATATTTCATGCTAGCCTTCAAGTGTAACTGCTACTCAGTCCTGTAATTGGAATCTTCAATGGCCATCAGTCACTGACCATCAGTCATCTTCTAAGATGACAGACCACTTAATCTGAGTTCTCTCACAAGAAAAATAGGGTTCTGTGTCATTAAAAGGTAACCTTACATTTTTTTATTTCTTGTGCCTTTACACTATGTTCTTTTTGTACAATTTTTTCAGATGCTTTTTTGCGATAAAGAATTTGACCAAGTACCATATATACTAGAAGCAGACACAGCAAATGGGCTTTTGTTTCGGGATGTCATTATTTATACTAGCTGATTTGGGAGTTAATTGAAAACCCCCTGAACATGATTTAATTACCAAAAAATGTAGAGAACAGTTGTAGAAACATTGAATAGAAAAAGTACTGCTCTGGCACAGGGGTGGGCAAACATTTTGACTCGTGGGCCACTATGGGTCCTTTAATTTGAGTGAGGGGCCAGACCAAAAGCCTGTAGTGGTCATTTCGCATAAGTGTCCACATTCCTCACTTCTATCTTGCAATCTTTTTACATTTCCTGTACTACTTAAAAAATATATACAGTACAGGTCAAAAGTTTGACACACCTTCTCATTCAATGTGTTTTCTTTATTTCATGACCATTTACATTGGTAGGTTCTCACTGAAGGCATCAAAGCTATGAATGATCACATGTGGAGTTATTTTCTTAACAAAAAAAGGTAAAATAACTGAAAACATGTTTTATATTCTAGTTTGTTCAAAATAGCCACCATTTGCTCAGATTACTGCTTGGCACACTCTTGGCGAACTTCAATAGGTAGTCACCTGAAATGGTTTTTATATATATATACACAGCCAAAAATGAAATGAATTGTGGCAACAGACCAAATTAAAAACCTAAACTCGCTAGATATGGACCCCGGGCCATAGTTTGACCATGTATGCTCTAGCGTAAATAGTTTTTGCATAAATTTAAGCAGACCTACTACCTGGTAGTAGTGATGGCTCGAACCCGGAATTTAATGTTTGCGAACGACGAACGCGAACTCCCGTAAAAGTTCGCGAACCCGGCGAACACGCGAACCTGCCATTGACT
>CM070038.1:14370136-14381915 GCA_036250615.1 Ptychadena robeensis | reverse complement strand
ATACAGGGGACCCCGAGGGTGCCGCATCTCCCCCAGGGGACCCAGGAGGCTGACAGTGTGATGATGTCGTCACGCTGCACTCCATTGCTCAGAGTATCGGCAGGTACCCTTTGTGTGCCGACTGTTAGTTTGAACAGGGACGCCGGTTCCCATTACAACTAATGACATCAGCCAGAGATTTACAGACAGGTCCATTCTCTGGCCGACCGAGCTTTGGGGAGACAGTAATCTGTCACCCTATGTGGGCACATGCTATCCACGGCCGATTTTGCCACGGACCGATGCCCACGAGCGTGCACTTGCTAGCTGTATGGGGGGCTTTAGAGTTTAAGCCCACTCTAATAGGATCCTCAACTCCTCCTGTGAGCCGCAGCCAACAAAAACGGCCGTAGCTCGCCTTTAGTTCCATATAGATATAGTAAGGACAATAGATAGTGAGCTCCTGAAATCTGTGATATGACTATGTACTCTGCCAGGGCTATATAAATACAAGTTAATAATAATACAATGATATAATAATAGTACCACCTTGAAATACATCAAAAGTTGATCTTTAAAGCTCATGGCGTCTCTATGATATTTCATACATTTTGAAAGCCTCAGTTTTTTCATGTGCGTGTTATTAGTATGCAATGTTGGTTCTAGACTTGTTTTAGGCTCTTCTTTAGTGAACAACACAGCAGCAGAAGGCTTTGAGCTTGGCATTCATTGTTCTGCTCTCTGTAGGAAACTACCCATATAATGTAAAGCAGTATGTGTAGCCGGTAAGCCACTGAATACAAACTACAATAAATATTGATGAAATCTGCAATGCTGCTCTAGTACACAGACATAGACATGCATGGCGGCTTCTGTGCCTCTCTACGGGACCTCAGAGGCTCTCGTGGCGCTCCTCGGCTTTCTGGGCGCACGGGCTCAGATGCATCCTTTTGCATCTTAGGTTTCACATCTTTTCTGGCAGCTTTATACCTTTAAGCTGCTTGTTAGCCCCAGTCCCTTTCTGGTGCAGGCTTTGTTACAGTCTTTGTAGACAGGCTCCAGCCTGCTCAGTTGGCAGTCAGCCAGCAGTTTATTAAGCATCACAAAACCTCTGGCTGTGCTGTGCCTGCTGGATTCTTTATATTACTGCTCCAGTGACAGGAGCTACATTCCTATAGGCACCCCTCCAAGATGCAGCTGTAGGGTTCCACTTCCTCTCTGCGCTGTTATGAATGGAAATTGATTTCATAATATAGGAAGTGTTTCATTTGAATCGCGTTCAAAGGAAGAATACTATTTTATTGCTCATCAGAGGCGTAGAATGTGTGCGAGTATAAAATGTGCCCTTTTTATTTTCATTGAAAGATGTACTTTGTAGTAAAACATCAGAATAACGCGGTTTGAAAAGAAAAAGTTTATCAGTTTTTTGCAACAAAGCAGAACAATATATAACTGTCACAAAGCCAGCAAATGTTTCTCATTTAAAGAGACTGTCCAATTTTTGGAGCCAAATGTACCGTTTAATAGAGATGGTCGAATTTTTCAATTAGTTTACTTTGTGAGCTGATTGCAAAGCCTCTGAAAATGGTAATATCACCAAAATTGTTGGAGATGTAGAAAAGGGAAAACTGGATAAAATTTCTGCATAAATTAAATACAAAGTCAATTACGAAATGTAAAATTTTTTACTTGACTTTAAACTTAAATTATGCAAACACTATTTGTGTTAGAGATATACTTTTTTTGTAGTATACCCCCAACCCTTCTCTACATCTCCAGTAAGTTTACTGATGATACCATGTTCAGGGGCTTCGCAATCAACTAGAAAAAAATCGACCATCTCTACTTAATAGCCATTAGAGATAGTTATGCAATATGTTTACTTTTGGTTTACTTGTTTACTTTTAGTTTACAATTATTTGTTAATTGTAGTGTTGATCGTGAATATTCTAATCACAAATTTTATATTTATATTCATCTGATACCGTCTGAAGGTCTACTGTGCCCTGTTTCCCAGGGTTACCGGAAGTGATGCGAAGAAGAGGCGTGACCGGCGAGGCAATAAAGAAGATGGGAGGACGTGACGTCAGCCTCTTTTGAAGAAAACATCCCCACCCTTCCTCCCTGGAATCGTTTAGGGTGATCGATGTTGAGGGGTATTTTTGGGAGCTGGCGGGGGTTTTTTCCTTAGTTCTGGACTGTTGTGGGGTTACCAGGTGCATTTTTCTTTGATTGTGTTGTCACAGTGTGGGTGGGTCCCTGGCAGTGCCTAGGAATGTATACAGTTTAATGTACTTGGGTGACGTGCTGGTGGGGGAGGCAGTCACTGGGAGGGGGTAACGTTGTGCTCTTTTGAGGATCAATGACCCAAGGTGGAGTTGGTAAAGGTAGTGGGAGGAGGCAACGTTTTATAGAGTACCCACCGTGCCAGTGAGGGTGAGGCAGGTGGCTTTGTATATGTGGTTATAGGTTATGTAATGTTAAGTTAGTTTGTCAGGGGCAAAAGTTTTGTAAATATAAATTTAAGCTGTAGCCAAAAATATATTTATCCACGTTTTTCTTCTAATCCTGGTGTTGTGTCGTTTATTTATAAGGTTAAGTATTTTCTTAGTGTTTTATTAAGGTACCATGGGCAGGTCAACACTCTCCCAGTCATAGATATGCAGTGTGTATATGTGTGTGTGTGTATATGATGTGAGTGTATAATTCACAGTACATTACCATGTTGGCGCTGTGCAATAAATTGGGTTTTCGATTTCAGTTTGGGCACTGGGTCTCTAAGAGGTTTGCCATCGCTGTCCTAGTTAATCCCAGCATTTGAAATCAGGGCAGGCAGCTTTTAATGCAGTTGCAAAGCAAAGGAAAGTTTGAGGTAGACAGAAGACAAAAAAGGCAGAGATCAAGTCAAGTTAGAAGTAAGGTTATCGAAAAGGATAACAAACCGAGATACCAAAGGTCAAGGTTCACATGAAAACTGCACATAGAAGAACAAACAGAAGTTAACAGAAACCTTTGACATTGCCCCAGTTAGGCTTTTCAGCTTTCCTAGAAATAAATTTAGGCAACTGTTACATCTTATTACATATATAGGCAGTGTTAGTTTAACCCCCTCCTAAAAAAAGAGACCAGCAAGAAAAAGCACAAATTTCACAGTTCATGCATTAGAAGACAAAGTCCTATTATAAGGATCGTCTTTATTAACCTCCCTAGCGGTTGAGACGAACCCTGTTCGTTTGCTGTTCAGGGTCGCCTCAACCGCAGGGGAAGCCGGCATCGGGGAGACCCGATGCCTCCCTGGAAAGCTGCAGCGATTGTCTTAATCACTGCAGCATTTCCTCCATGTTAATGGAGGAGGGCCGGCTTTCCCTCTCACGCAGCTGGTGTCAATAATGACACCAGCTGTGTGAAGAGCAGCGGCGTGAGGCAGGAAATGACAGGCAGTGTACTGTGTACACTGCCTCGACAGCGGCGCAATACGGGCAGTGCGCTAGGGAGGTTAATAGTGTTCAGTGTGAATTTTTTGAGAATTCACACCTCGAGAATTTGCAAAGATCTGGAATATATACGTTCGTAATCTTGAATATTGAAGATTCTGGGAAAATACCATGCATTGCGTTTGCAAAACTTGCATTTACAAGTGACGATTTTTGCAATGAAATACTTCTATGGAGCTGGTGTTTAAAAATCTACCACTAGATGTCACTTTGACAACACATTGCGTTCACAATATTCACATTGTACATGTGCCGATTTTCACATTAAGTGAAACTGACAGATGATCTCAAATTTTCAAATTTATATTTGGAGAATAATTCAGGAAATGTGGCGACCTATGCTTATCATCACTTATTATTAATTCTATTATTTACTTTTATTCATGACAATGACTTATTTGTTAAAAAAAAAAACAACAAGGCTACCAACCATAGTTTTTTCTTCTCAAAATGCATATTGGCTGGTTGTGATGCTTTCTGCCTAGAATACCTTCATAGTATTTAGCCCAGAGATTCAAACTTACTTTGATAAATATTGTTTTTGAGTCAAAAAGAGATGAAGATGGAGGGGAATGGCAGTACCCACCCATAGTAAACAATGGCTTTCTAAGGGGTCAGTTATTTAGTAATCTAATATGGTGGATCACTTAACTGCAGTATTAGGAAGGACACAGATTCCAGAAGAATAGTGATGTGCGGCATAGGCAATATTTGAAATTTGCAAAATTTCACTGAATTTGCAATATTTTCACTGGAGGTGTGTAGAGGGCCGGGGGGAGAGACGGCAATCACGGCGGAGTACAGTGTAAACGGCTTTTCGTGCCATAAAAAATGGTGTGAAAAGCTGATAATACTAGGGAGGTTAAGTGTCTATTCTGTTATTTCAATTACTGATTATTTAAAGGAGTCTGAAATTACCTATAGGGTCTAAGAGAAACATTATAATAAGTATAAGTTCCACTGAAAGATGTGTTTAATGAACTGACTAATGTGGACTATTAGTGCAAAGAGCTGTTCATTGTAGCATAAAGGTTGCAACAGTCAAGAAAATTTTTGGTGTAAATACACAATCCTGTGACAGCATCAGAGTTCTCCATAAAATCTCTCTCAGAAATGCCATACAATTGATGGATTTAATTAGCATAACAATAGACTACATTAGCATAGTTATTATATTAATTTAGGTGTTTATAGGCACATGGAAGTTTTTATGTGTGAGAAGGTAGGAACAATTCCATGACAGAAGATGAAATGTCTAGATCTTAGACATGTGACGAGGGCTAAAAACAAGGTATTTACTCATTGGAATGCCAAACAAATTAACTGTCTGGGAAACATGGAAGGGCAAACAAAACTTGTCAACGTTGGCCAAGGTACCAGCATTTGCTGATTTTATAGTGAGTATTGTATCAGTGAAACCTATAAAAGCTAGACTGTCCTCTATCTTATCTGTCACCTCTTCAATCCATCATAAATGGTACTGCTAGACTCGTTAACTCAAGGGGGGGGGGGGTTGTTGAGCAGGGGGAAGGGGCCATAGTGGGTGTTTACTAGCAGAAATATTTTTGTCAGATTTGTTCTTATACTTACCACCGTCAAAAAGATCCTAAAGCCCTCTTTAGTCTGGCCTACCTATCTTCTCATTCCTGACATCGTCACCATGCTAGTCCCATCCCCCCACCTAATGTACACTCCCCGACCTCTTTATGCCCTCATACACTGGACGAGCCAGGGCTGATAGACAAACAAGGGAGTGCAGTGATCTGTCGCCCCATGTCCCCCCCCACTTTGGAGTCCACATCCAAAGTATCTGCCTGCAATCTGACAAGAATTCCTGTGTTAGTGGCACACAGGATTCCCGTCAGTTCTGCTGACAACTCATCACAGCATGGTGATGTCGCCTGCAAGATGGCCGAGAATCGCTGTGTCTATGGCTGGCTTTAACCTTGGGGCTCTATTGACTCCTAGCCTAACAGAACTACTTACTACTAAGGTTTTAAAAAAGTACTACTTACATTTTTTGTATGGTCTGTAAAGTGAATTAGAGAAATTCCAATTGATCAGCTGGTAGAATTGATAATGTGTTTTCTATGAGCTCTCCTGCAGTAGGAGACATTGTGACCCCGCAAACTCATCCCAAGTGACACTTGGGGCTACTTACCTATCCCTGACAAGCCCCCAGTAATAATGAGTATCTGTGGACCCACCAATATTTCCGGGGGGCAGTGCCATTGACCTCCATTTAAAGCACATACCTGGCATCAATGTGAAGGAAGGAGGAGGGAGGTCGGACAATAGCAGCGGGTTGGTTTTCTGTGGCTTGCTTTTACAAAAAGTGAAACGCCCAGTAATCATCTGGTGTTTTTAGAACCTATCTGCGGTAACCCCGCAGTGATAAAGAGTATCAGCAGACCCACTGGGTCAACTTCATCGATCACGGCATTTCAGCACATCCTTGGCTCCATCGATGATGCTGGGGATGTGAAGGGACGGAGGAGAACTAGGAAAGGAGAGTTTGGCAATGAATGGCTTAAGCTGGGAATAGACAGTACTATTCCTTATCCGATCCTACGCAGTCGCAAGCAGCGTGATGACGTCATCTTGCCCGCCTGCTAGGCACTGCACCTGCAGCTCATTCGTTCGGCTGAACTGATGGGATCGGACTAAAATTTACCGTCCTGTCGGATAACTGTGCGGTCCGACAGGATGGCTGATTTTAGCCCAATCCCCGTCAGTTGCAGCCTCCAATTCCTGCATGACCCGATCCTTAAGGGATGCGGGAGCGCGAACGGCATTGGATCGGGGATCAGATCGTGCAGGAATTGGTACGGGTATGCCCAGCTTTAACCAGACTTTAATTTCTGTGTATAAATTCCTAAACAGAATATCTTGGGAATCCTGCTCTTGATGACCATTGGCATTTTTTTTTTTTCGTATACATGTTTCCAAAGGATGCAATAGGAAGCTGCGGAGTAGTTATCCTATGTATATCATCTGCTATGCTGGTGTAGAGCAATCTGAAAGAGTTGTATGGAAGTGTGAATAAAAGACTTTGTTTAATTAGTCCGTAACAGAGCTACGTAACAGAACACCAGCAGTTCTGGATGCACAGTTGGCCTCAGGAGCATAAAGAAATAAATTCATGGCTCTTCCCACTAGCCTAAAATAAATAATAAAGCCCTGTATTTTTTTTTTTTGCTTTTTTTATTTTTTTATGGAAGCGTTAACATGTAAATAACATCTGTTATAAAAAGGCATACTGTGCTCTGCAATCCTTCAGAGGCCTTCTAAGTTTCTTGAGGCCAATCTCGCTATCATCCTACTAGTCCTCTTATTTATTTCCCACTCCATGTGCTCATTTAATTCATTATATACCTCGTACTGTCCAAAACTGCTTTCTGCAAGTGGGAATAGATGACTTTGTAAAATTAGATTGTATCGATGTTTAACATCTGTTCTTCATGTACAATTAAGCACAGGGGCATATATTAATGATTTGCATAGATAAGTTCACTATGCTTGTTTGTTGGACTTGTGCTGAAAGGGATCTCCTATTCATAACTTCTGCTTGAGAGTGTACATATAAAAACAAAATGTTTGGAGTAGAATGAGTGAAGCATTACAAACAATGCTTACGTTTTTTTTATCTAAAGTAAATAACAAATTAAGTACATACCTGACATTATGGTAATTATTTTATAACATCTTGTAGGGGATCACACTCAAATGGGTTCTCGCAAAGCATCAAGCCACACGATTATGTTTACCTTGTAGGGCTCCTGCCCGTGTTTATTTGCACACAAATCAGTCCAAAACAAAGGGTTACCCTCACAGGGGTTAAGATCATTCCAAATAAAAAGTCCAGAAAATGCCGCACCACCTGGCTTGGCACCAATCAAACAATGTTTCCTCTCTCTAGGAAACCTTTATGGCTTGCCTCCTGGCAACCATCAGCTTGGGGCCGCACACACTCTGTGTGCCCTGTATTTACTGCACCTAGCAGCACTGTCTTCAACTTCCTTGGGAGCCCTAACACACTGGTCTCTAGAGATGGTCGAATTTTTCGACTTGCAAACTTTGTGAGCTTATTGCAAAGCCCTTGAAAAAGGCATGATCACCACACTTGCTGGAGATGTAGAGAAGGGTTAGAGGAACATTTGGAAAAAAAAGTTTTGCTCTAGCACATGTAGTTTTTGCATAAATTAAGTTCAAAGTTAAAGTCGAAATTCCGATTTTCAAATTTTTTACTTGACTTTGAACTTAATTTGTGAAAAAACTGTTTGTGTTAGAGACTTACTTTCTTTTTTGTAGTATACCCCAACCCTTCTCTACATCTCAACATGATACCATGCTCAGGGGCTTTGCAATTAAGTCGAAACCGGCGAAATGGTCGAATTTTTAGAAAAAATTCGACCATCTCTACTGGTCTCTACTCCTTTTCTGGAGACCACACCCAGCCACCTCCCTGATGTCCATCAGGTGTAGTTCCTGGATGGAATGGGAAGGCCCACCCAGTTCCTTCACCCCATCCCAGAATCCCAAAACAAAACTGAACAACAACCTATTGTTGTTGGCCAACATATTCCTGGATTCCTTCCAGGATACACCTGATGGGTCCATTTACACCGTGACAGACAAACAGTCTGTCACAATCTTTTTATGGGGCAACACTGAAGATGTGACACATTGATACAATGCGAAATAGTCACTGTACAGCTTGTATTAGGTTTGTTAGGTGCTCCTGTGGGAGTTCACACATAGTGTACAGATACTTGAGGGTGTTCATAAACACCCCTAAGTTAACCCTATGGGGCATGCAACCGAAAACTAGAGAATACCTCATTTCATGTTCCCTGGGTGGCTGCTGTTATTGGGCAGTTGTAAATAAGCACCAACAGAATAAACTTGCTGTGCCCAAAAATGACTTAACACAAAACAATTAATGACTAAACTTCTGGCCCCAACTGAGTGCACCCTAAGTGAAAAATATTCATATTGTGCCAAAAGTGTTAATATTTTGCATGGCCGCCATTATTTTCCAGCATGGCTTTAAGGAGCTTAGACATAAATCGAAAGTCGAAATTCCGATTTTTGAAATTTTGACTTGACTTTGAACTTAATTTGTAAAAAAACTATTTGTATGAGAGCCATACTTTCTTTTTTTGCAGTATACCCCCAACCCTTCTCTACATCTCCAGCAAGTTTGCGGATGATACCATGTTTAGGGGCTTTGCAATTAACTCGAAATCGTCAAAATGGTCGAGTTTTTGAAAAAAGTATTCGACCATTTCTAGACTGGTACCATAGGAAATATAAACCGATTACCAAAAATTTGTAGACATATCTGGAATCATCAATGATGCAGGGGATGTAAGGACCTGGAACACCTATGCCTGTATAAGTAAGCACCTCCCTGGGATCATCACTGACATTAGGGAGGCATATCTGTCAAGCATCCCCTTTTGGCCAGGAAAGTCATGCTTTCCCAGGATTTTGAAAACCAAGTAACTTAGTTGGCGTTACTTACCCTCCTAAGTTCCCACCCTGCTTGTGCAGTTGATGTGTGGGGTGGGAGGTGAGAAGGCAGAATAATGACCCCTGCCTCCTAAATTAGCCAACTCATAGGAGAGACAGGAGGTAAACCTCCCGATACTGAAAAAGAAGTTAGTGATGTCACTTCCTGTATTTTGAAAGCGGAAGTTATGCATTCCTTATACCGGAAGTTATGTCATGTTTCCCTTATTCAGAGATGGGAAATTTCCCAGGTATGCAGGGAGGTGGAACCAGTGAAAAAAGCCATAGACGCCGACACTGCAGGACAGCACAGGCTCCAATGGAACAGGTAAGCAATGACTAGTGTGACTTGGAAAAAAACTATTTCGGTAAAAATTTGAATCTACCCCGAGCCATAGTTGAAAACACTGCTAGTGAGGTAAAAAAATTTCGGAATATTAAATATAAAAATATATTTTTTAAGCAATCAATAACTTTTCTAATTGTTAACATCTACTATTCTCTCTGTCAGTCTCAGTCTCTGCTATTTATTTAAAGCGGACCAACCAGCAGAAGTACATCTTTGCATGAATGACACTAGAAGTGTCGATAATATGGAGGAAAGCATAAAAATAAAACTAAAAACGTACCTGCAATAAGTAATTTAAGAAGATCCCTCACAGCCCCTCCTCTCTACCCTGACTCTGATGATGTGCTGCCATGCGCTGTGATTACAGTTGATCTCGGCTCACCATTGCAATGCACACAGAAATTTATTTCCATAGAAAACCATTATAAACGCCTCCAGTGGCCACTCGTGACATTACACCTGAGTTAACCCTTGGAAGTCTAGCAAATAAAGATGGAATCTCTTATCTTATTCCACGGAACAGCAGGTATGTATATCATTTTAGGATCGTGGAGCCCTAAGCCACCATCATACCGGCTCAGAGGTAAGTCAAGCTTTAATTTTACGTGTATTTTTTACATATTGAGTATACATTCGCTTTAAATTAATTAAATTGTTTAAGGGATGTACAAAGTTTTACATTCTGGTTTTATTTACCGTATTTTCTGGTGTATAAGACGACTTTTGAACACAGGTAAATGTGTTCAAAAGTCAGCGTTTGTCTTATATGCTGGGTGCCCCTGCCGGAGGGGGGTTGGTGGTGATGGTGGTGCTCAGGGGGCACGCCTGTCCGGGGCCAACCATCTAGGGGAGCCCTAAGGTCTGCTCCCCCGATCCACCCTCCCTGTGCTACGCTCTGGCTAACAGGAGCTCAGCCGACAGAGACATAGATCCCCCTCACCCCCTCCTTTTCCTTTCCTATGTCTGTTTGATGAAAGTAGCTGGCTGCTACTGACGGCAAGTGTGCTCACTAGCGACATTGTGCATTGTGGCTGAAAATGGTATCGCAGGGATATTGAGATTAAAGCTAGAACCCATTAAATAGCTGTACAAAAACTTCACTTCATACACAACTGTAGTACACTATATTATATTTTTAGATTTCTGGGTGTTGAAAGTCAATGTAGACATAACATTTTTTTATTTGGTGTGCGTCATAAGAGGTAGTCTTATATGGCCAGAATATCCCTTACTCTATATTTTAACTGGAAAAGTTGGGGGTCATCTTATACGCCCAGTCGTCTTATTCGCCGGAAAATATGGTACACAACATCCTAACTTTCTGAAGTAATATCTGCACTACACTAGTGAGCCTGAGGAGCATAAAGGAATGATTTATATGGCTGTGCCCTCTGTCTTTCGGGTTTGTGTTAGAAGGGATGACAGGTAAACACTTTCTGCACATCCTGCACTTGCCAATTTTAGAAAATCATAGCTAGCTGCAGTAGCTGAGTAGAAAGGTATTTTTTTTATTAACAGTCAATTACAAAAGGCAGCGTGTAGCAATTTTATGTTATATCAATGTTTCAAGTGGACACATACTTTATATTTATCTCATTCTGGCTAGGTGGTTTAATGCATTGTAAATGTTTGAAAATACATTTTTTTTTATTAAACTGCAAAATTTGTGTTATGTAGCTGACGCTCCGAACATATATGAACGCACTGGAAGAGTAACAGCTTCTTTTCTGTCCTGAGAAATCATTTTGCAGAAAATAAACATTAAATGTTGCTGTATAGAACGAAATGAAGACGTAGTAGAAAAATGGAACCAGTGGAGCATCGCAGACTAATAGATACAAATAAGGCGAACAGAAAATTTCACATACTTGATTTATTTGCTGGAACAGAAAGATTTATAAAAGTTATTGCGATTTATATTGATTACTCAGTGGTGGAAATAGCTTGATGTAAATTGTATTGTTTTGTCTTGCGTATTATACTGCACGAGAGCTTAAAGCACCCTGTGATCAACAAAAGTTCAAACCGCTGTTAATTTCATAGAGGTATTCATGTGTAAGCCATGGCTTGTTATATAGCTCAAAATTAAATATGTTTTGCACATTTAAAGCCTAAAGCCCACCAAACACCTTTAGATTACTTCATACAATTTCCATATGATCTACCAACAACTATGTAGTGCCGGGTCCTCCCTGATAGAATACATAGTGATTGGAAGGTATATATCACTGCTATTTAGTACTGGATCCTCCCTGATAGAATACATAGTGATTGGAAGGTATATATCACTGCTCTGTAGTGCCGGGTCCTCCCTGATAGAATACATAGTGATATAGCTCAAAATTAAATATGTTTTGCACATTTAAAGCCTAAAGCCCCCCATACACCTTTAGATTACTTCATACAATTTCCATATGATCTACCAACAACTATGTAGTGCCGG
>CM070038.1:14355231-14365998 GCA_036250615.1 Ptychadena robeensis | reverse complement strand
CCCCCCCCCCCCCACCTTGGATACTATAGTTATTTCTACAAGAATGGAAAAGCTTGAACATAGACAATAGGTAGAAGATTAAGCATTTTGAATTGCAGATTTCAGGCATATATAGTTTACGTTTTATACTTCTGTGTATGTAATGAAATCTCTAAACCAATATGCAAATAGTTCCACAATTTCTAAGATAACTTGTTATTCTATAGCAATACAGACACATTTTATTTTTGGAACAGAAAAAAAACCTCTTCTTCCATATTATTTTAGGAGGTTGACAGTTGCTTCCATAAAGTTTCTACCAACAAACATATAACACAAAGGAAACCTGACTTAGCTTTCTAAGTCTATCCCAAGGTAAATCAAATTATTGATGATAAATTCCCTTTCATTTGAAATGCTGACCTAGATTTATCAAAGGTTATAAGATGTAGCAAACACCTTATCTTCATGCAAATGGAAACCTAAGACTCCAAAGAGATAATAAAAATAGCCCAGTGTTGGCTTACAAATGTGCATATTTATCATACAGTTTCAAACATAAAGAGTATATTGCACCGCTGAGCACAATTAAGGATGCAGTTAATCATTATAGTATAACAGGGTTAATTTCATTTTTAGGAATATTTATCTGTCCAGTTAGGACACATAAGTGATTGTGAATAAGTTTTAAATTGCTGAGGTGCAAATTAAAGCACCATGAAAGTAACAGCAAGACAATACCACAAAACAGAATGGTTATCTAGATGGTACCCACAGACCATATCTTTCTCCAGGTCCTTCTTTGCTAATTTATCTCATTTTTTTGTGAAGCAATTGCCACGACTAGAGATGGTCGAATTTTCGTTAAAAAATTTCGACTTTGTTTTTTAACTTAATTTCGACTTTGTTTTTTTAACTTAACCTCCCTAGCGATATGCCCGAACCCAGTTCGGGCACAGGCACACTGCAATAATCGATACGCCCGAACTGGGTTCGGGCACATCGTGGGAGCTTACCTGCTCCGCCGCCATCGCCGCCATCGCCGCCATCGCCGCCATGCCATCTTCGCCGTCCGTCGGCGGCTTCTTCCGGGTCCCGCAGTGACGTGTGACGTCACGGAGGCGGGACCCGGTCTAAGAGAAAAAAAAAATTTTATTTTATTTTTTTAAATCTTTTTTTTTTTACTTTTGAACTGGATTAGAGAAATGTCTTTCTCTAATCCAGTTCAAAAGTGGATATCGCTAGCAGAAATGTTCGCCCTGAGCACTTCTGCTAGCAGAATCAGCTCTGCTCTCTGCACAAGCAGATCCGGAAATAGCCGAGGTCTTCGGCTTCTTCCGTGATCTGTGCTCCTGTGCCGATGACGTCATCGGCCGGGAGATTTAAAGGTACAGAATTTTTTTTTTTTTCTTCGATTTTTTTTTCACATTTGTTTTTTATTTTGATTGGATTGGATAAATGTTTTATAAATGTTTTATCCAATCCAAATCAAAATAAAAGAAAACAAGTGTAAACTTATAAAAAGAAAAAAAAAAATGTTCCAAAAAAAAATTTTGTTTTTTCTGTACCTCTAAAGCCGCCATAGCGCTTCCATCTCTGGCCAATTTTGTGAATGATCACCATGCGCATTCGGGGTGATCGCTTGGTGATCAATCGCAAAATGAACGCGCCCACCTGGAGCAACCGTTCGTACTCGCACAAAACTTTGATCAGCCAGAGAACAAACGTTTTTCTCTGGTCGATCGCCAGTACTTTGAATGGGGACAAGGGTCCCCATCCAAAGTATTGGTTGTCAAATCGTAAATGGTGTATTTCGAACGATTGACCATGGCATGATGATGTCATCATGCTGCGGCCGATTGTTCGATAAACGCCCGCCAAGCATAGCGTCTATGGCTGGTTTAACTTCCCTAGCGTTACGCCCGAAGCAAGTACTGGCGCAGTCTGATCGTGAATCAAACTGCGCCCGTGCCGGAATCAGGCGCAACCGCTGGCTGTCTGTGTGCCTGCAGCATTTCTACAAAGCTGCAGGCACACAGAGCCTTTCCGCCCCCTTTCCGGCGTCATCGGTGACGCCGATGGGGGTGGAAAGGCAAAACACTGTATCACTTTTGGTACAGAAATCTGCACCTCAGTGAACCGCCAGGGAGGTTAATTTATGCAAAAACTACATGTGCTATTTCCATAACCCTCTACATCTGAAATTTTAGTGATAATACCATGTTCGGGGGCTTTGCAATCAGTTCACAAAGTTAGCAAGCCAAAAAATTTGACCATCTCTAGCCACGACTGGGTTGTACAGGTGGCCCAGATCCCTAGGATGATACATCTATACATGCCATTACAAGGTTTCCTTTGTCTGTTCGGGACAGTTAAAACATGGAGCGATCCTGAATCATTACACTTCAATTGACAAGATTGGCCAACACCCCAAATGAATAGATATAGAAGGGGGGAGGGGGTAGTGGGGACTGATGGACAAAGGGCCGAAGGCCCAGTTCTCAGTTCCTAACACAGAACCCCCTCACAAAATTTTCCCTAGGCAGTAGGGACCTGGGGACTTTAAGGGCCACAAGGGTCTATATAGGTATGGGTCTGTTCATCACCAAAATCACATGTGTTGAAAATCATCAACAAACATAAAACATAAAAGAATGTCCATACAATGTGATAGAAGTAAAAAATAAAGGTCCGGTTGGATTTAATGTCCATATAAATTGTAGATTCGACAGTGCATGCTGAGCTGTCGCTAGGATCCCTTTCTGCGAAGGAGCGAAAATTGGGAGCAAACCATGGGTCCCAGAGATGGATCAGATAATGAGTGGCTTCTCTACCTAGTCTCTGGTGAAAGATATCTTTCACTGGCCAGATCTTTCTGCTCCTGATCCGGTCACTGGAAGAATAGTAATCTTCTTCCCACTGGTGAACAGGATGGGTTGAACACCCATACTGTTTGCTGGGGGAAGAAAAGCGAGCATATTATGTTCGGCTATCACTACTGGTAGGTATCGGGACAGTATCCATCTTCATGAAGCCAGGGTATAGGTTGTTCCTAGGTGACCAAGGTATTGATACCTTTCACTAGTCTAGTACTCATGTTACCTAGACTTCAATCCATTAGAGACCTCTAGACCATCCTCTTGGACATTATATGTCCAAGATTTATTAATGCATCACATATTGTGAGGTCATAGCCTGTCCAATGAATAAATCAAAGAGTATATAAAAGCATTAAATAGGTAAGTGTTGAATGTCACACAACTGGAGTGTGGTGGTACCAAGTTCCCTTTTAGAAAAAGGGGATCGGTATGATAGAAAGGTGTTTGTATTATTTTTTACCAATGCTACATGTCAACATCCCTACTCATTTATTAAAGAAATATTTTCTGTCAAAAGTATTATTGTATTAAAAGTAAAATGAAATGACAGAAACAGGTTCCATAAGAGAAAAATATACTAAGAAAGTATGAAAGCAGTATTAAAAATGTTTTGGGACCCAAAGACATCACCACATACATCACATTCTTCTAACAAACGAAAGGTATGCGAACCTCCCAGAACCCTGCTCTCAAATTTATTGAATCCTCAGAAGTGAAATGAAGAGAATTGTCCTCAAAACTTTATATTCACAGACCTTAAAAGTAAAAAAAAAAAATAATAACAACAAAGTAAACAGCATTTGCATTTATTACTTATCACACAGTTTCTGGTGACAGTGCACTATTCAAGAAATAAATACATCTTATCACAAGCAGGAGATAAATATGTCTGATAACAAGCACCACAGACCCCTGTAGCTGGGGTAGTTTAAAGCTAGCCATACACCTTGAGGGCCCTTTCATAAACGCAACGAAAAATGCATGAATAACGAATCAAAAATGCATACAGCAGGGCGTTTTAAAAAAACCCATGCAGAAACCCCTCAGTTTGAATGGTATATAGTGTGAAAGGGCCCTTAGATCTACCGACAACTATGTAGTGCCGGGTCCTCTACGATTGAACACAGGTAGACTTGATGGTTTGGAAGGTCCCTCATATTACATGGGTAAGGTAAAACAAAAAGAGATCTAAAGGAAACCTAGGTGTATGGGACCCTAAGATTAAATTTACACGGCCATTTCCTGGGCTGCTGTTGGTTAGCAGCAGCCTGGAAACTGACCAGGCGCTCCGGTCTGTGAGTGCCTGCAAACTTGTGCAGGTGCTTAGGGAGGCGTGAAGGCTATGTTCCCACTTTTCAATCGCCTGCTGAATGGCCGGGATTTGATTGTGCCCCCAATCTCAACCGCGCGCGATCCTATCAATAGGGACAAGCCCATTAACACTAGTGTAGGCTATTGGCGGGTGATTCTGCCGGACATTGAAAATCATGAATGTAGCCTTAGATAGCTAACCCATGACAGGTCATTAGCCCAGAAAGCGTCAATGTGAATGCTGCCTGAGGCTAGAATCACATGGAATGCCTTGTTGTCTAGAAAATTATTGAACCCTTTTAGGGCCTTTAATTTTGTGGGCTTTTCAGTTGCATAGCATTTTTTGAACACTGCATGGACACCTTATTGCCTTCAATGATAAGGTCTCCAGAAGCCTGGCTGTCATTTTTTTGGTAGTTTATGCAGTCTTTGCAAGGCAGTTAAGAGTCTTTTTTTCTGCTCAAAGTTTAGTCTACAATACTTTTTTCCGTAGTGCAAGCGCCCATGATTTTCCCCTATGCAAAGTTTTTGCATTAACCGCCCTAGCGTTAGGGACGGCAGCACCTCGTCCAGCGCTCCAACTGCTTCTATCGCACTGGACGAGGTGCTGCCGTCCAGTACAAATCAGGGCTCTGGGAGAGCGTACTCACGCTGTCCCTGTGTCCCCATCATGCAACATGCCTCTTCGGCTGCTCGTGTCTCCCCCCCCCCGCTCCGAGTGACGTGATGACGTCACTCGGGGAGGCGGCGGGAGATTTGTACAGTAAATAGAATGAAAGCAGTTTTCTATGTAGAAAACGGCTTTCAAACTCCCCCTATGTACTAAATATCACCAGAATAAAGTCCCTGATGCCCAGTAACCCTTTCTTCCCTGGTGTGATTTTATCACACCAGGTTAGAGAGGGTTAAGTGCAAATGGGCACATCTGGGGCACCAGAGACTTTTTATTTTGGCGATATTTAGTACATTGCAGCATAGTTTTGTGTCCTAATTTTTGTGTTTTTTTTCATTATTTTTATTTAAAAATTTGTATTTTTTACATAATTGTTTGTTTCAAACATTATTATAGTCAGGATGTCTATTAGACCCTTGTACGGACAGATTTTGGGAAGTTACATGCCTACGACATAAAGAAAAATTTACCATTGAAGTCCATGGTGCACTTTTGGTACAGAAATCTGGACCTCAGCAGTGCGCTAGGGAGGTTAAGGGTGGACTTTGTTAAAATATTTTTATGCAATAGCACTTAGAGTGCTTGTATAGGTATCTGCACAAATTAAGTGCTTGGAAAAATGCCCAAAGAATACCCACAGACAGTAGGGGACACCCAGACAGCACTAAACGCACGGCTGGAAGAATGGAGCAGAATTAAATATTGAGAAAGAAAAGTGAGCTGTTCTGCTGGAAATTGGATTGACCTACTATGACCTTTGAGATAAAAAATTTTCCACAGTGGCTTATGCTACAGAGGTCAGTGAGACAAGAAAAAAAAATTATGCCAATGTTTGGAGGGCCCAAAGCTACTTTTACAGCAGTCACTACTTCAGCGCTTCACAACTTTACATTGTCTGTTGAATGACTAAATAAATAGGCCGCGTGCAGGGCCGTTCCTACCACCTTGAGGCCCCCCCCCCATCAATAGCAAGAACTTGCATAGGGCCCCCAAAAGGATAGGAACAGCACTGTCCACTTGATAAAAAAACTCACCTGGAGAAATCTGTAGAAATTTTGGGGCGCCCCACCCCTTGTGACTGCGGCCAGTTGTGGCCCCAAGTGGATGTTGGGAAAGTAGATGTCAAATCTGGCGTCTGCCACCCTTAATCCCCCTGTGCCCGGCAGCCAGCTAGATTAGAATTCAGTAATGCTAAAGGGGCAGAGCATCACTGGATTCAGATCTGGATTGGTGGAGAGAGCGAGACAGGAAGAGTCTCGCTACTCCATTTTACATGCTGGAGGATCGGACACTCCAGACATGTCAGCGCTGGAGCGAGGAAGGGGGGAAAGTTAAGTACGTGATTTTCCTCTACAGGGATCGGTTTCTGTGTAGGTACATTTATTGTGGGTGTTTTTTTGTTGTTTTTATTTTTTTAGTTTAATACTGCTTTAAGTCTTGTTGTATTGCCCAACTATTTCACCTGCAGAAGTATAAAAGTTGACTTGCATAGGGCCCCTAAAAGGATAGGAACAGCACTGTCCGCTTTAAAAAAAAAGAAATCTGTAAAAATGTGGGGGCGCCCTACCCCTTCTGTCACTGTGGCCAGTTGTGGCCCCAGCCGACTCCAAGTGGATGTTGGGAAAGCAGGCATCAGTTGTAGGGTCTGCCTCTCTTAATCCCCCTGTGCCCAGCAGCCAGACAGATTCGAATCCAGTGATGCTGGAGGGGCGGAGCATCACCGGATTCAGACCTGGATTGGTGGAAAGAGCGAGTCTGGAAGAGTCTCGCTCCTTTATCCTACATGCTGGAGGATCGGACACTTCAGGCATGTCGGTGCTGGAGTGAGGAAGGGGGGGAAGGTAAGTATGAGATTTTCCTCTACAGGGATCGCTTTCCGTGGCTTAAGACCCCCGTGTAGGTAAGTACATTAATTGTGGGTTTTTTTTTTTTTTGTTTTTTGTTTAATACCACTTTAAGTCACGTTGTATTGCCCAACTATTTCACCTGCAGAAGTATTAAAGTTGACTTTGTTTTTGTTGGGACACACATTTGTCTTTAGCAAATAGGGATGGACCGAACTGTTCGCCGGAGAACAGTTCGGCCGCGAACTTGGCATGTTCGCCGATCCTCTCGCCGGCGGACAGTACGGGTGTTCGACCCGTACTGTTCGCTGGCCAGAAGAAGATCTAAATTCTTCCTCCGGCAGGATCAGAACCTGCGAGATCGTGCCGGAGGAAGAATCTTTTCACTACAAGACCGGGCATGCAGCCGGTCTTGTAGTGAAAAATCCGGCTTGGAGCAGGAAGTGACGTTAGTGACGTCACATCCTGCGCCCGTAACCAGGAACTATGCGTCACATCCGGTTTTCCCGATTCAAATTCCCCGCCTAGAGGCGGGGAATTTGAATGTGTCCGCGAACAGGGCGGACGGCAGACTTCTTTAGAAGTTCGACCCGCCCTGTTCGCGGACACTCCGAGCCGATGTTCGCCCATCTCTATTAGCAAACAATAAATAAAAGAAAGCAAAAGTTCTCTGTCTAATAAAAAAAAACTTCAGAAGTCGAAACTGAAAGTGTTCTCTCATTTATTTAAAAGAAATTTACTTTTTGTGCTTCTAGATATATTTCTCTAAAAGGAAAATGAAATAAAAAAAAGGGAAAACAAATGCCTGCTTTACTTAATGACCACATGCCCCCCCCCCCAGCAGAAAACCCAGTAGCAGCTGTCCCTGGCCAGAGAGACAAAGTTCATGCCTTCTGTATACTAAGTCACATGTTCCCATGAGCACACGCCTACTATGACATACACCCCCCTGTGTTACTCACAAGCTTTGCTTTTCTCATTAACTGTTTGGCAGCTTCAAGTTTGAGAGCTTGTTTCAGATTTTTAATAAGATCCGTTGCTAAACTTGCCGGAATTAAAACAATAGCGTAAAAAAACACAAATCTTTTCATAGTTTCATCCTCAAAGCTGTTTGCAAAAGACAAGAGCTGAATTGTAGCAACATGGCTTGCATGCTGAGCAAGGACCCACTGGATATTGAGGTATTGAAAATGGTTTTCATGTTTTTCTTGTCTAACAGATGTTTGTGCATATATAATAGATTCTGATATTGGAGACCATGCTTCTGCAGCTCTTGCTAAGTGCATATTACAGTAACTTGGATCCCTGCTGCTTTGTGGTTTGTGTGTTAAATTGGCAGGTGTGAAACTTGATTTTTCAATCCGTGTAAACAGTTCAGGAGGCTTGTGCTTCAAAGTCTCTCTGCGGCAAAGGGGATGCATAAACAATTTTAGATTTAGATCAAGGGACGTGGGTCACTGCAGCACAGGGGCCGCTGCAATCTGTGTTGGGCCATGCTTTTTTTTTGTGTTCTGTTATACAAGTGTATCTAATCAAGCTAGATAAGCGTGTCAATCATTGAAAGCCATACGGCCCTAAAGCTAGCAACACACAGTTCGATTTTGGTTCAATCGATGCTCGATTAGATGATTTTTTTTCCGTTGATTGAACGGAAATCGAGAAATGCCCACATGGTACGATCGACGATAATTGTTCGATGAAGGCAGAAAAATGGATCGAATTTTGATCGGACATGTTGGAAAATTATCGTCGATTGTGCCAAAATCGTTTTATAATAGTAAATGTTTGTGGTGTTTCTCCTGGATCGATTCAATTCAATATAATTAGCATAGACCACTTCAATCTGAACCTCAATAGTTTCCATACCAAAATCGACGATTTTATTTATTTTTTTTAGTCGAAATCTCACCACAATCGCAAATTCAATGTGGGGTGTATGTTGATGTGATTAAGATCGATTTTCGATTAGACGATTGAATTCCTCGATCTAATCGAGCATCGAACCAACATTGAACCAAAATTGAACCGTGTGTGGCTAGCTTTAGACTTAAGCTTATACACCTTTCGATCTCTCTGTCAGATATCCTTTAGATCTACCAACAACTATGTAGTGCCGGGTCCTCTGCGATTGAACACAGGTAGACTTGATGGTTTAGAAAGTCCCTCATATTACATGGTTTTGGTAAAACAAAAGGAGATCTAAAGCCTGCCATACACACACCGATCGGCGCCCCATTTTACCGCCAACCAACAGGCGTGCACGCTCGCTCGTGGCCCTCAGTCGGCGGCAAAATTGGTCGCCGATCGGGGGTGCCCACATGGGTGCCCACAGCTCGGCCGACCAGAGAATGGACATGTCCGATATTCTATGGCCAATGACAGCCGATGCCGTTACTTTCAATGGAGACCGGCGTCTTCATTTGAAGGTAACGGCCCGCACACAAAGGGTGCCCGCCGATGCTGTCAGCTCGGGACTGCAGCGTGATGACATAATGCTGCTTTCCAGGACTGATCTTAGCAGCTCTGTCGGCCCCCACTCGGTGCGTGTGTGGGGGCCTTAAAGGAAATCAGACAGAGAAATCTGAAGGTGTATGGAGGCCCTTAGACTCCACTATGCATTAAAACATTTGAAAGTCAATGCATGTGTCTACACAACCATTGGTGTGATCTGTCAGCTTGCGTTGCATTAAAATCAATGCAGGGTACTAACACAGCGTAAGCCAATGCAAGTATGTATGGGTGCGTTGACTTGCCCATAGAAAATTAATTGAGTCCGTTGAAACGCAGTGATATGCGTTGTTCAATCCCTTCATGGCAAAAAAACAAACATGAAAAAAAAGGATAGGTCACAAACACATCCCTTAATGCACCCTAACGCATGGGTTGTCTTTATTGGATCCGTTAATGAAGAGCATCCTTTCCACAGCGCTCAGTGATCCATTGGGACCCCTACACTAAGTGTAGTGCTTGGTCCTGATGGATCACGTACACTTTAGCTGCCCGGCAGATGTACTGTTCAGATATCCGCTGATGCAAAGGTTAACGGACTCGACTGCATTAACCCCTGCATCGGCGGAACGGCTTAGCTCCATGAGAACACAGCATTCGCCGAGCAGGTATGTCCCGACGGATGTGAAAACATACCCTAAAGCTAGCCATACACGGCACGGATTCCCTGGCTGATCGATTCACCATCCGATCGATTCCGGCGATTCCGCCGGGATCCTCAGGTGTGATCGATTGGCCAATTAAGGAATCCGATCGCTGCATACCACCTTGTCCTGCCGGATCCGTGTCCGATTGATCACCTCCCGGAATGCAACTCCCGCTGATCTGGGCAGAATCGGACCCGAAAGACCAACATGTTGGTTCTCTGGCGGATCCGATTCTGAGCCCCCGATCAGTCGGACCCGATCGGACGGACAAGGTGGGCTGCACGGGATTCCGGCCCGATCGTTTCGCGTGCACGCGCCCGGAATCGATCGTGCCGGAATCTGGTGCGAATCCGACCCGTGTATGGGGGCCTTAACACATAGTGGAGCCTAAGCCTATGAGTACTGCCTATGAGTACTGGGTCTTCGGGCTGAAGCAGTAGCTACACCATTAAGAGAAATTGGCCTTGTAGAAATAATGAAGATCCACATGTCGTTGCAAAGTTTTGAAAGCCCAAGGCTAGATTCACATGGGCTTTTTGTAGGGTCATTTTGCGCTAAAACTCTGTGGCATTGGGAAAACCATTGAGCCCTATGACTTTTTTTGTCCATTTGCACAGACATTTTTCCAGGGGAGCTTTTTTTTTTTTTCAGGCGTCCGTGAATGCTGCTTGCAGCTTTTTGGGGGGGCGATTTTTCAGAAAGGCGCTGCCATGGACTATAATGGGACTGTTCACACAGCCCAGTCATATATTAAGAGAACCTGTCTTTTTTTCATGACATCTGCTTTAAGGCCCCTATACACCTTACAACCTTTCCATACAATTTCTGTATAATTAAATTTTGTTCTAACAAAAAACCATGTAATTTGAGGAGCTTTCTAATCCTTCCAAACACTATGTATTCTATCAGGGAGGACCCGGCACTAC
>CM070038.1:14338843-14355131 GCA_036250615.1 Ptychadena robeensis | reverse complement strand
CTGGGTCCTCCCTGATAGAATACATAGTGAATGGAAGGTATATATCACTGCTATGTAGTATGTATTCTATCCTCCCTGATAGAATACATAGTGATTGGAAAGCCTCCTCAAATGGCATGGTTTTGGTAGGAGAAAAGTTGATTGTACAGAAATGATATGGTAAGATTGTAAGGTGTATGGGAGGGGACTTTACTTGCCAGACATCTTTTCAGGAAAAAGGATATTGGCCATCTTTATTGCACACAGAACTTTATGTTGACCCTTTTTAGAGGTCAGCATTATACTCTGAGCTATGGATATGCAGCTTAGTGTGCAATTAAATAAATAAGGTTAGAAGCCTGTTTTCTCAAAGTTTTTGATTTTGAAGCTAAATCGGTATTTTAGAGAATGGTAACTGTAGGATGAAATGTTTATTTTGACTTTAAATTCATTGACCGAAGCATATGACCTGCAGTTCAATTTCTATAGGCTTGTATGGGGATTAAAAAAAATGAAATGAAGATAAGCAAAAACTTAATATCACAGGCTCTTAGGGCCCCCATACACCTTTAGATTTCTCTGTCAGATTCCTTTAGATCCTTTTGTTTTACCAAAATCCATGTAATATGATGGACTTTCTAAACCATCAAGTCTAACGGTGTTCAATCACAGAGAACCCTATACTACATAGTTGTTGGGAAATCTAAAGAATATCCAATATCTGAAGGTGTATGGCCAGCTTTACTCTTGGTTTAGTACTTAGCCAACCACTACTGTGGAAAAATTCCAGCATCCATATTTGTTCCAGACCCCAGGGCTGAAAAAGTGTAGCAGAATCCACGTCCATAGATATTTCATCTTCAAAAGCAATCAATCACAGCTTCCAACCTCAACATATCTAGTCTGAAATCCACCTTATGAAATCTTAAGGTAACCATAGATAAGGCAATTCTCCCCTGATAGATCAGGGATTGACTGCAGCGTGATGATGTCATCACGCTGCAGCTGGCACCCTTTGTGTGCCGGACATTACTTTGGATGGGGACGGCAGTATACGCGCAAAGTAATGGGATCGGCAGGGAATTTGCCAACATGTTGGATCACCATGCGATCCCACATGCGGGAATGCACACAGCGGTCGATCAGCCGAAAGATCGGGTGAAAATCAGCCCGTGTAAGGCTACCTTTAGGCTGTGTCTCCACTGGTTTAAACCAAGTTGCATGTTCAATGCATAAAGCTGCAGCATATGTTTTACTCATGTTGGAGTGCATCAGTGGCACATTTTACATGTGTCAGTGTGCGCATTTCTTGTGGCCACAACACAATCTTATGGGACATGTTGTCAATATTTAGCCATAGATTAGGGTGTGGTACCAATTCACAGATTTTTGTCTGTTTTGACAATGGGGTGGACACCTGTTCAGATATTTACTTTTGAATTAAATTAGTTGTTAAACTAATTTGTTTTTTAAATTTCACTTTAGTAAATCTAGCACATGGTATAAAAATGCCAATAAATATTTCAACAACACATTAAAGTAGAGCAACTTCAAAGTCAACAAATTACCTAGGTCTCCCAAAATAGAAATGTTGTAAGTTCTTCAATACTGTCCTATTGAAAGTAAACAATGAAGTGAACGCGTCAATAACGCATCAATAATGCAGGGACTGCGCAATGCATTCTCTATGGATGTGTCTGGATGTATTAACACAGGGAATGCTGCTTTGAAACTGAAGGGAAGCTGCAGCAACTTTGTGAATCACCCCATTGCCAATCATGGAAAACTTCGGTAGTGCGCTTTCAAAGCTTCAAAACGCCATTTGACTTGGGTCAACGCAGATGTTCGAAGTCCTTGAAGAGTAAGCTTAAAGCCCCCCATACACCTTAAGATCGATCCATACAATTTCCATTAGATCTACCAACAACTGTGTAGTATAGTGGCCTCCCTGATAGAATACATAGTGATTGGAAGGTATATATCACTGCTATGTAGTGCTGGGTCCTCCCTGATAGAATACATAGTGATTGGAAGGTATATATCACTGCTATGTAGTACTGGATCTTCCCTGATGGAATACATAGTGATTGGAAGGTATATATCACTGCTATGTAGGGTCGAGTCCTCCCTGATAGAATACATAGTGATTGGAAGGTATATATCACTGCTATGTAGTGCTGGGTCCTCCCTGATAGAATACATAGTGATTGGAAGGTATATATCACTGCTATGTAGTACCGGATCTTCCCTGATGGAATACATAGTGATTGGAAGGTATATATCACTGCTATGTAGGGTAGAGTCCTCCCTGATAGAATACATAGTGATTGGAAAGTATATATCACTGCTATGTAGTGCGACGTAAGGGTGCCCCCCTGAAAGAAACACATAGAGCGGCTCTGGCACCAACCCTGCTGACTAAGTTTTGCTCACTGATAAAGTTTGTGGAGTGCATCAATAATAAGGGGCCTGACTTGGGGAACTCCATTCTCGTTGGTGCACACAGTGGTTCAGATGCATAATACCATTACCAAGGACCCAACAAACAGTTCCTAAACAAGCCTAGTAGACGAATACATGGTGGAAGTTTAAATTGTGGTGGGCAACTTTACCCGTGCCAATGTGGGGAAATGGGTGGAAACTAATATATACTCCTTAACCATACACAGCAAATGTGGGAGTTTTTTACACTGTAAAAACGCATACTATAACCTAAAACAGGGAAGATATAACCTTGAGAAACAAAAAATATACACAATCATTACAGATAAACCAACACCCCATTTGTGGGCTAGCCAGGTCAGACATTCACCTGGTTTTCCTCAATATCTTAGTTCGTGGTGCTGAATAACATTTAGTTGTGTCCCGTCTGTTGGTCTCCATGTAGACCATAATATTCCCCTGCGTTCCACAAACCTATGACAGCTAAAGGTGGGCAAAATGTTAAGAGAGGAAATCACTCACCATCTCGAGCGTGTGGATCAGGCAGTTGAACCCATGAGCATTTTGGACACATAAAATAAGCAATTGACGACAGAAAGGAAGTGGGGGAAATGCGAAGTGAGTGTGGGTGAAGGACGCCTCTGACCCGGGACAGTGCTGCCCGTGCAACAACAAATGTAACAAATGAAACGCAATGGTGAATAGAGCCAGGCAGTGACATAGAAATCACTGGATCTTCTGCAGACTTAAGAAGACTTCTCTGTCCCGGTGGGAGATGGCCAAGCGATTTGGAACTGGGTACTGGCAGGCCGACGCCGATAGTGGTATGCGCTTTTAGTCTATTAATTTTCCATTGATTATTTTCTGTGTAAAATGTGAGTAACGCAAGCCCCCGCCCGCCCCGGACAGCACCCAACAGACAGGGGGCACTGGGGCGGGGCCGAAAGCCGGGGGAAAGATGAGGTGGGAAGGAGGCAGGAGTCGAGGCCGAGAGAACGGGGGTGGCCCACTGGAGGCGGAAGAAAAGAACAGCAGGACAATCAACCAAAGGGGGAGAAGAAGGACAGGGGGGCTAGGCCAGTAGCGGGCGAGGGGGAGGCCCCGGACGGGGGGATGGACGGCGAAGGAGGAGAGGAAAAAGAAGAGGGACCGACTAGGAAGCTTTAAATATAGGGCAGAGAGGGTGGAGAGGGCAAGCTGGGAATAAGGCAAACCATTGTTCCCAGCGGCTAGGGCGGCCTGGGAACAGCGATCGGACTATAACAAGAGGCGGCGACCGCCTAGGCGGGGAAAGCCAAGGGAGAGATAGCAGAAGGACATCAATGTCGGCATTTCGGGGTATGGAACCACAGGGCTGGGTGCCGAAAAGAGGAAGTGACAGGGGGGGGACGGCACTGCCTGCGGATAAAGCCGAGAGGGAAGTGGGCGGTAGCGGGGCGGGAGGAAAAAGGAGGCTGCCTCGGCCGTACCAAGGTAGCAGAAAGGTCCTAGCGGGAAAGAAGAAGTATAGACTTCTGCTCGCCGGGTAATGGGGGTGGGTGCGACACCGGAGCGGTGATGGAACCGAACGGGTTCGCCAGACGAAAACTAATCGCGGCGAACATCGCATGTTTTTCGCCGTCGCCAGGTTTCGCCGAGCATATGGCGATCGACCCGCCACCTATCTTTTTTTACGTTGGGTGAAAATATATTGGACCGGAGTCCAGCAGCAACCTAATCACAGCCAATCAGCACCCCCCCAAATCACGGACCATCCCCCCCCTATAGCATGCAAGTAAGGGACCAAACCATTCACATATCAGCGCATAAAGTGAAACCATCAGACCCAGTCAGCATCAACGACCTGGCAGCTGACACAAGTGCTGAACGACACTGGCCCCACAGGGTGAGACACGGGCATATATGGTGCTCGCAAGTGTCGGTTGTTCTAAGACAGGAGCACAGAATCGTGGCCGGGGTGGAAATTGTGAGTCTGGCCTCGTGGTGCAAGAGGGTGAGGCTGTCGACAGAGTCCTGAAGACCCCAAGCCAGTTTAGGGCTATTTTTTGCTACCCTGTTGCCTGCGGCTGCATGCCAGGCTGCTGCCATTGATGTTCAAGCCAAGATTACACAGTGCCTACTGCCAGTGCTCAGTAAAAATCGGGTGGCACTAGTTTTTCATCACTAGCCTAGTGGCCAACTGTGTGTGTGACCACACTGCCCCAGTGCCCACCATACTATCTGGTGGCACTTTTTACCCCAGGGGATTTTTTTTCACCCCTATTGGTAGGGTATTTACTATATTGCAAGGGCTGTTCGGGCCATTACAAGCCCTTTTGCCAACTGTCTGTCCCAGTGGCCCAGCCACATATCTGGTGGGAGTAATACCCAGCAATTTTTTGTACCCTATTCAATAATGGTATTCTAAAAAGTACACGCTTTCCATCCATTACAACCTTGTCAACTGTCCCAGTGCCCCACCCAGAGTATCTGCTGCACAGGGCCGTGTTACCAAAACAGTAAAAATGACAGCGAGGCACCATCCGCAGGATCTGTGGTGGGTCCGGTCGTGGGTGTGATATTTCCTTTGGCCCTAGATAATGGCCAGTGTTCAGCGGCCACTTACCGTCAACACAAGAACTGCTGGGGACTTATTTGACTGTTTTACACAGGATATGATGGCCGAACTGCCCGCGGCATGTTCGCCCTCCCTCTCGCCCCTCGCTCGCCGGCGGAAACAGTACGGGTGTTCGACCCGCCCGCCGTTCGCCAGCGAGAAAGATCTAGATTCCTTCCTCCGGCAGATCAGAACCTGCGGATCGGCCGGAGTGACGTCCACTGACGTCACACTCCTGTTGTTCCCGATTCCGAATGCTCCGCCAGAGGGGGGAATTTGAATAATGTCCGGCGAACAGCGGAACGGCGGACTTCTTTAAACAGTCCGACCCTCCAGTTCGCGGAGAGTCCCGCTGATGTTTGGCCATCACACAACAGAGGACACCCAATCTTCGACATCCCCGATCGGCACCTTGGACACACCATCCTCTCGCATGCTCGGCTGCTGAACCTCTCAAGTGCCACCGCCTGCCCGCCACCAAAAACTAGCACCACAGCCCGTACATTCGACCCATCAGAAGGATTTGTTTTTTTACAACAAATCCTTTTTGAGAGGAGATGAGTGAATGCGAACCCATTATTGCCAGAGCATGTAGATGAAATGGGACATGCCGTCTGACAGGTAGCATTACACACATGATGTGCGTTGTGATGACGATGATGTTTGTACCCTCCTGCTGCTTCTTTGCTGATGTGTCAATTAGAAGTGAAGCGGTTGATGATAATGATGATGACGATGTGTTCCGTGGATGCACGTGGGTGCGCCACACCAAGAGAAGAAGAACAGGGGGAAAGTTTCAGATGGAGATAGGAGGAGGAGACTAGTTGTAAGCAGGGGGAGGTCATCGCAAAGAAGCTCGTGGCACAGCCAGGCAGCATGTTGGCACACCTGGGGTCACCAACAGCATCCAATCAACGCATGCTGTTTCCACCGACAGTATGCTGTCAGTGCAAAGCTCCCAGTGTGGCATTTTTTTGTGTGTCTGCCGCGATCGCAGAGCTGGCAGTTGCAACCTGTTGCAAGAAGATACTGAGTCGTGGGAAGTCCAAAACGCCCCTCGGTACAAACTGCTTTGAGAAGGCACATGATGTCGCATCACAAACGCCTATGGGATCAACACATGGGCTAACAAAAGCAACACACACTCAAGCCACCCTCCTCCTCCTGTTCCAGCATCTTCAGCCACTGCAACCACTGCCTTCCTCCTTGCCCCCTCTAACCACCAGCCACTTCGCCTCTCGCTTTGAGCAGTCCCCAGCCTCATCTGGCCAGGCAGGTGGTCAGTGAAGACTTTTTTGAAACGCAGAAAACAACTTGCACAGAGTCCCCCCCGGTTGGCCCGGCGTCTGACGCTGGCTTGACTTAGCTCTTAGCCCGCCAGCTTTTACCATACCCGCTGGTGGAGTCGAGGCCTTCAAAAAATTCGTGGCTATTGGTACACCCGCAGTGGAAGGTACCGTGTCGAAAATTTTTGCACAATGGTAAACAATCCCCCCATCTTTATTCCCTGTGAAAAGGGAAGTCATGGCTCTCTTGCAATACAGTGTTGGGGCAAGGGTCCATCTGACCACTGATACCGGGCTGCAAAGCACGGGTCAGGCAGGTCATCACGTACACCTGCGCATTGGGTAACCTGCTGACAGCCTTCCCCAGCATGAATGCGTGGGCTCTGCAGCCGAGTTGGTGACCCCGCCAAGACTTTGGCAAGGCAGGCCTGCTGCCACCTCTCTACTCCTCCTACTCCATCCTCTCTCGGCGGAGTTCTCTTCTGCTTGATGTCGTCGGGCTGCTCCACATCATCTGCATCCCTGCGCTCCCCAAGGGGCATCCACATCGCCGCATACGACATGTCACTCTGTTGGGGGCTGACTTGCTGAAGCAGAGAGCCACACCAGACCACACTCCCTTTCCCGCCCTTAACGCACAGGTGGTTCATTGGCTGGCCCCCGCACCAACTGAGATTGGCAAGTGGTGTGTGACAACGTAGCCATCTGTTTGCGCATTGATTTGGCAAGTTGTCACCTGTGTCCGTGCATGTACCATGTGTAAATCGCATTGTGGCAACGCTTTGTGGCACAGTACCCAGGCTTTACAGCTTCCGACACGGGTATGGCTCAGTTTTCTGAGAAATTCAGTGCGAAACCACACATGCCAGTGAGGCGCTTGATTTGCGACAGTCCGACTCGTTGGACTTCACACTCCATATGTTCGACCCGCCTGCTCCAAACAAGAAAAAGCTGTCAATGAGTTTTGTATCATATCACCGGGGTGCGAGACAGCCTCTTCGGAGCTGGGGTATTTTTTTTGCCATCCAAAATTACTGGACGCTCAACGCAATGCCTGAAGGCTCATGCGTCCGTTTTAAGAGGTGACAACCTTGTTAGTCCAGCGAGGCACAATCAGCAGCTGACCTCATCCCTTTCCTTCTTTCCTGGGCGTGCCCTGCGAAGATGCGGATCAGGCAGTGGGATGAGCGTGAAAGATGATAGTTATGGTCACCATCAACACCAAAACATCCTTAGCCGCCTCGTTGCCCGGACCTGCGGCAACCGCTGGAATAGGAGTTTTTGAGGAGCAGAACGGATGAATTGGATTTTAGGAGGAGGAAGACCAACCTCATCAGCATCCCCCGGTGCTCCTTGTGGGCACCTATCTGGGACCCCGGGTTGTTGTAATGTGGCTGGGGGTAGGAACAGACCCTCAATGACATCATTGAGGAGAGGAACGGGATTGAGTAGCTCGGCATCCATCCTCGTGCAATGGGTCTTTCATCTCGGTTCGTGCCTGTTGTGATCCTCGCTATCAAAAGATGACGGAGAACGATCTTACTGGGGGCCACACTTCTAGACCCCCGAGATAAGCAAAAGTTTGTGGAATTTTAAACCGGTTTACGGGAGGTCTGAAGGATGGCGTCAGTTTGAGAGCTAAGCTCACAAAATGGCGGCTCTACACCAGCTTTTAAGGGTGATGTCAAGCACAACGTGCTCTAACTAGGGGAAGACGTTCACTAATCCTCCTGCTACCAGCTAACCACGCCGGCACGGACTGGCGCTCACAGACGTTCTGTTGATGGCTGACAATGCTGAGCTTTTAAGTCCTACGCATCGCCACATCGCTTCGGATCCACCCTGAGAGAACGACTTTGGACCGAAAGATCGCGACTACCTCGCCTTAACTTGCGGAATTGACACTGTCTGAGAAGCGTATGAACCCCTTGACTACTGGGTGTGCAGACTGACCTGTGGCCAGAGCTATCACCAGTTTTGCTCTGAACTTCTGGCCTGTCCTTCCTTCTAGTGTCCTGTCAGAAAGGACCTCATGGCGCGGCGGCATTTGACAAACCGAGAAGCGAAGTCGCCTTGGTCAAAAAATTGTGTCTGTACCCTCACCAAAATTCCTTAAATGAACTAGGCATTGATTCCGACAGGGACCTTACAGTGTGGGATACGTTTGCCTAGAAAAGGCCTGATTACATCCTTGGCTAAAATGGTCCCCACGCTGCATACCGACTTTCACATGAATCCGCCGCCACCAACTAGGGTTCAAGCCGCAATGTTTTCTTTTCCCATTCGCTGCCGGAAAACATACTTGTGCGGCCAGCTGCTACAACCGCGGCGGCTGTCTACCATCCCTAATTTTTCGTCAAATTTAACATGACAAATTTTTATGGCAATGTACTTGCCTAATTTTTCTGGCTCTGGCTGTGGCTGCATTAAAAAAGGCCCTACATGTGCCACTTCCCCTTCGTGATCACTACCTTGTCGTGGTGAAAGGGGCTTTCGTATCACATGAATCGATCACCTGAAGGAGTGTGTTGTCCACGTTGGCACACCCCAGATGAGAAGGCATGCTTTCATAGTGATCAGACCAAGCCGATCGGTTGATAATTTGTTCGTATGAAAACTTTATTTTTTTGGGTCATATAAGTTTGATCTAGTTAGGTCAAAAATGTGACAACCTTTCAGATTATTGTTAATGGGTCACTCAACCGTTTCAATGTTTGCGGTGCGTTACCCTGGGAGTTTGGTGTATCGAGTTTGTTGTGTGTGAACTGTGAACCGGAGTGACCCTGTAAACAGCTGATCTGTACAACTGTGAGATTCCCCGAGGGATCACCCGATCCACAGGTCTGTTGGTCCCCCCAATCTCCGCTGTCGGTCTTCACCTATAGACAATCCCCCACCGAATGGAGACACTATATGCCTACCCAACTTCGGTTGCCCCATGACTTAACTCACAGGTACCATACCTGAGAACTTGAGACTCTGTGAATCCTCCAACCCCCCCTCTAGGAGTGAGTTCAGAAACCGGACAGTATGCCAAGTCCAGGTTTTTGGCAGTGGTCATACAAGGAATAGGTCCAATCAACACGGTCTAAGGGTAATCACTCATTGACTTTATTTTCCTCCTTGACTATCATTGTATAAATTCCTGGTGCGGATTTTATTGGGTGAAAAAAAAGAATTCTTGGGAGTTTTTGTCCATGGCTTACACTCTGTATGTCATGGACTCATGTGTTTCGACCCCTTGAAACAACGTTTCCCAGCCTATTGTGGCCAGAAAGGGTCCCTTTTGTTTTTTAAAATCGCCTCCCATTGAAGACAAATGGCCGGTTCTCCGGTCGCTAACGGCGCATTCCGTGTTTCGCGCCATCACTACAAACCTGTAGCGGTTCGCTCCGTGAGAAGAAATGTTTGCCCAACTCTCTGCAACGGCCGAAGTTCTGCATCACTACCCATAGAAAATAGGTGTAATGGCAATATCGTTCCGTACCTCCCAAATCCCTGTTCCTTACCTTTTCATAAGAAAAATTTTTTGTTCATTGCACCAATAAACTTTCCTTTCATTTATCCATACTATAACAGCCTTCTAATATTTCTAGAACTGTTTGACTGTGCTTTACTAAAGTAAGTCACTTCATTCGCAAACACGCTTCCCCATACCAATTTTTCTTTGTACCATTGGTTGAGATTGTGTATTTTACCATCTGCTATTTTGGAAAGATCATGTTCAAACACATACCACCTCAAATTTTTTGCTCTCTTTCTGCTCTATTGTACATTGCCTCTATCTCTATTCTTTTTTTCGCATCTGGCTTCCTTTTTTGTGGGCCATGATGCACTGACATATGCACCTGGGAATTTCCCTCAGCACAGCGGGAAACCATACCTATGGGGTCAGTGCTTACACAAAACCCCATATATGCTAAATCTAGGCTCAGAGCAAGTTACTAGACACCTCTGGATCCTTAGGTCCAACACCCCCAGCAAATACATGTACACGGCCTTTAGGACTGAAAGTATAAGACGTTGTCTGTAATGTTGGAAATACATTTTTTTGTCATATCTCCACAGTAATAACCTAGCAATGCCCTCTTTTCGCCTATGCCACATGGTTCTCTGGAACATCTAATTACAAAAATGCCTGATTTAATCCTAGTGCTGACTCTCTCCTCTTAATGACGACATAACTAGAGGTCATAATTAGACTGATCTGGTGTTAAACTGTTGCATAGACACCTATTTAAACTTCTTAAAATTTGATGTAAGTCATGTCTAAAT
Source organism: Ptychadena robeensis (assembly GCA_036250615.1). NCBI lineage: Eukaryota > Metazoa > Chordata > Amphibia > Anura > Ptychadenidae > Ptychadena > Ptychadena robeensis. Next base: position 14,344,553 of record CM070038.1, on the reverse strand, counting down.
GAAATTTAGTTTACCAAACCCCGTCATTATTGAACAGTTGAAAATTGCTGGAAACGCATCAGTCCGTCTAATTTCAATGGGCATGGCCAAGAGTTACCGTTGTGGCGTAGCTCGATAAAAAAAACGCAGTAAACCCCGACAGTTTCCCAACCTCATCCCAGTGGAGCCCCCATCCTTAATGTTCCCCCCATCCGATTACATCCTGGTGGCAGGAAACCATGAACAAATCAACACTGTCAGCCTGTTACTCCTCAATGTGGTTTTCCTGATGAGAACATGGGCCGGTCTCGTACGGAGGGGACATTGTATAGAGTTTTGGTAGTGGCGAGAAGGTATCGATCCTGCATACAGGTTTGTTAGTGTATTTGTTTTGTTGGTGGTGGTTAAGAAAGAAAACTTTCAACGTTCACACACAATGAAAAACCAACACGACAAAACGGAAAAGAGTGAGAGGGAAATGTTCAATGATGCAACTGGTAATGCCATTCCTTATCTAGGCAAGAGCAGGATGGTCATTTGCGACGCTACCCCCTTGTAAACCCCTGCTGCCTGGGGGGGCAAGAAGCGGTCGCAGGCCAGAGGAAAGCCACGGAGATCCAAGCTTGCCCTAAAATATACTGCCACAAAGGGGTGCAAGGTAAAAGAGGCAGGTGGGAAAAGTAACTGTGGGAAAGCAGGGGTGGGGCTTAGCACGGCGGGTGGGCGGGGGCGGGCAGGGGGGAAAGGGCGGATTGTTGAAAGCCAACTAGGGTTGTGCCCTGGTACTAACAGTTTATATGAGGGCTCCTCCAATGACAATAGTACTGTCTCTGAAAGATGTAGCAGTTTGATGCCCTGGGCCGTAAGAGAAAAATCGTGTGCGCTGACGGATCTTACCCGGCCGTTCTCAAATCATGCAAAAAATAAATACAATTACTTTGCTAAGTTAGAATTTGGGAACCATCAAAACTAAAGTGAAATGGGAAAGTTAAACTCCAAGGCCAGCAGTTAGAGTCAAATGGTTGGAATATTTTATAGTGGTTTTTTTTTGTTTTGTTATTCTAGGCCTACACATGCCGAGTAGGTCAAGACAGACCTACTTCTCCGATATCCCGGGAATGCAACGTGATTAGGTCCATCACGTTGCACCCCAGTGCATATGGGGCCCCTTCAGTCGGTCATCACCCTTTTGTGTGCCGGCCATAACTCAATAAGACGCCGTCGTCATTGAAGCTTATGGCATCGCTTGCCTCGTCTTGCAATCGGCCAGAGGATTTCCGGACAGTCCGTTCTCTGGCGGCCGAGCTGTTGGGGCGACAGGATCTGTCGCCCCGTGTGGCACATGCCGATAAGTGTGACGATTTTTTAACCTACAGACGCCGAGCCGAGCACGCCTGTCGGTCAGTTAAAAATAGTCCGCTTATCGGCATGTGTAAATGGCTAGCAGAAGGTGAGGGAGACAAGCATTGTCGGATATCTAAACTAAAAAATCTAATAGCGAGATAGTTGATATTTTGTTTATGTGATCATATTGCGCACAAAAAAATTAGTTGATTCACACTGTATGCATTGCGTTTTAAAAAACTCACTGCTGTATGCATTTTTCATTCATTTGTTCAAAAATGCAAATCGCAAACGCAGATGTAATGTCAAAAACACGTGCGTTTTTGCATATATGCAGAAACGCATGCCTATAAGAAAGCATGCTTTTAAAAACGCATATAGTGTGAATGGGCCCTTAAGGTGACCATACACTTTACGATTCCAGTGCGATCGTTGTGGGAACGGCTGTGCTTACACATTTGAGGGTGATCAATCCACACCACCTTGGGATATCCATACTAGTGATGAGTGGCAATATTCAATTCACGATAATTCACAAATAATTCTACTAATATTCGGGCATATTCGTAATTCGAGTATATGACCATGTATTGCAAAAATATATTTGCATAATCACATTGTGATTGCCTTAAAAATGAATGGTCACATTCGCAATCCAAGCTTCCCGAAGCACAATATCTTGAATATTCGGAATTGTAAATATCCGCCGTCATATTCGCAAAATTTGAGAATTCCCAAATAGCCAACATTTGTCAAATATATTGGCAATTTGAATATTCAAGCTCAACACTAATCGATAATGGCGATTTAACAGGGGAATACCAATATAGTGGATCCTTGTTCGATAAATTTTTTTTTTTGTGGTGGGAATAAACGGCTCGATTTTTGAGCCGTTTACGATATCTCAGCTGCAGCGCAATGACGACCTTCCCCTTTATCGAGCAAATTACTTCCTGTAATTTAACAGATATAACATTTACCAGAATAAATGCTTATCTGCGTTCTAACGCTTCTGTAATTTTGGAAAGCTAGTCTTGTAATTTACCACTTCCACTTTTCGAATACAGGAAGATCCTTCTGCTCCTCCATATTTCCGCTTATTGTCTTTAGGGTCACTTCCTTCTCCTTGAACAGGAGTAGTGATGGCCCAACTGTCCACAAGGCATGGATGTTCACATTCTTTCTAGCCGGCGAACAGTACAGGTGTTCAACACGCCCCATTTGCCGGCAAGAAGAAGCTTATTATTCTTTTGGCAAGATCAGGAGCAGTAAGGACCGGCCAGAGGAAGAATCTTTTCACTAGAGACCGGGTAGAGAACCCTGTCTTCTAGTGAAAAATTGGCTCTGAAAACCAGTGAAATCAGGTCCGGTAATCTGAACAAGGAACTATGCATTCCATGTATCGTTTTTTCCAATTCAAATTCCCCGCGAATAGACAGGGAATTTGAACCTCCCTGCAAACAGGCGGATGTCGGACCTTTTTAAAAATCCGATCCGCCTGTTCGCGAACGGACCTGGCTGATGTTTGGCCATCACTAACCAGGAGGGACAATGTTTCTTCATTGTACCACAAAGACAACGCGTTGACACTTTCCTGGCAACGTTCTGTTGTAGATATTTCTAAATGATTAGACTGGTTGAAAAGAATTGAAGATGGCTTCCAAGTAAAAGATAAAAAATATAGCACACAGATGTATTTAATCTTTGTATTTGGATAAACGTCTGTAGTCTTGATTTGAAAAGCTTTTTGAATTACAATGTGAGGACCCCTACAGTTTGCTAGAGATGGGCCAGTGAAAGGTAAATGTGTCTCTGCGAGCTCTGATTGGTTGCTGTTGGTTCCTTTCGTTTGCACATTAAAATTGCTTTTTGTAGTGTTTTACTGAATATCAAATGAGGACCAAACTGTTAAAATGAAATTGCAAAACAGGTAAAGGAAGTAGAAAATGCTGAGTAGGAAGTGATTACAGAATGAAATATGAGTGAAATAGTCATACCCTGCTCTTACATTATATTTTTTTCATATTCATTGCCAAGTTACCCTGCTATTGCCCATACTTATTATTAATCTTGAAAAGCACAGTGCGATTTTGCATGAAGCTGATAATTAGCTGGTTTATGACATAAGGGTGTAACCTTACAAGCAGGTCTCGTACTGTGAAAATTAAATAGATTTATTTTCTGTAGCGTTTCAGATATTTAAATGCAAAGTGAGGAAATGCATTATTTATTTTTTATATTTACATAAACCATGCGTAGCCAAGTGAATCTGTATAGAATATAACCATGTGTGAGAATCCATGTTTAAATATTGGAGTATATGTATTTCCAGCCATGATGCCTAGTGTATCTATATTATCTACAGGGGCTACGAACTTTAAATGCCTGGAATAGTAATCTGGCACCTGTAGCCGTTTTCTGCAATGTCACGTATTGAAAAGGTGGCATCAAAGTATTGGTACACTTGGCCATTGCATCTGCAGGAACAGGGTTCACATTGCATCTAAACCTCTAGACATGAGGTGTGGACCCCACTAAATTGCCATAATTGCATGCACTCTTCAGGGAAGGTTTTCCACTTTATTTCTGAGCCTGACTATCAGTGCTGGGGCTATGGACTGGCCATAAAGAGCCAAGCCCGCCCAGTCAGGTCTGTGTGCTCATTCAATTGGGCCCCCTACCTGCACCCGCCTGACCTATGAGACGTAGGGGTGCCCCCCTGCTCCTGGCGCTCTGGCACCAACCCTGCTGACTAAGTTATTGCTCTGATAGAGTTGTGAGTTCATACAATAAGAAGGCCTGACTTGTGGTCTCCATTCTCGTTGGATCCAAAAGTGTTCAGATGCATTGAGTTCAGGACCCAACAAAAGTTGCCTAGAACAATCACTAGGTATCAATTTGGGGAAGTTGAAATTGTGTGTGCAACTTTAGACCCTTTGCCAATTTTGAAATGTTTTGAAACTAAATATATACTCCTTAACCATACAAATGCAAATAGTGGGAAGTTTTTACTGTAAAAACAGGCAGTAGCTATAACCTTGAAGATATAACCTTGATGCTTACATCATTACTAATGCTCACCCCAGTTGTTGCTGCCAGGTAAGGTACATTCCTGGTTTTCCTCAATACATAATTAGTTCTTGTAGCTTAATAACATTTATGTTGTTCCTTTCTGTTGGTCTCCATTTATACACATAATTTCCCATGCTTGCCACAAACCTATGACAGCTAAAGGTGGCAAAAATGTTAAGAGAGGAAATCTCACCATCTAGATCATTGTGGATCATGCAGTTGACCCATGAGCATTTTGTCATTGCAATTAACATACATAATGAATTGTGGAAATTAGAATATGGAGTGTTTTTAAGGACAGCCTCTGACCCTGGCATTTCTGCCCTTAGCAACAAAAAAATTAAAAATGAAACTCAATGTGAATATAGCCATTCATTTACATAGAAATCACTGTATCTGCATACTTAATAGACTTTCTCTGTCCCGGTGGGATTTGCAATCTAATTATGGAGTACTGTGTACTGCATTCCTAATCCTATATTGGTATGCAGATTTTAGTATTTAATTTTCCATTGATATTTTCTGTAAAATGTGAGTAAGCATACCCCCTCCCTCCCCTTACAGCAACCCAACATACATTTTTCTTTTTGCTTTTGCCATAAATCCTTTGTTAAATATTAGTGATGTGATGATTCATTAGTCTAGTCCCTATGAGAAGGTGTTGCCCTTTATTCTTAATGAGAAGAACATCATTACAATCAACAAATGTGTATAATAATTACATTTTCTAGGCCAATTATCTTGCTATTGGAGTCCCCTTACTTTATGTATTTACTGCCTAAGGTCAGAGTAAAAAAAGAGTAGGGACCCTTGACTTATGAACTTTATTAGGGCAGAAGGATTGGTTATATTTCAAGCTGGTAATAAGTCAAAACCATTTTTCCCATCGGCTATGTCTGCCTGTGAACAGGCGGATCGGACTATAACAAGAGTCTGACGACCGCCTATTTGCGGGGAAATCCAAATTTGAGATATATCAGAAGTGACATCAGTGTCGTCATTTCTGGTATATGGAATCCACAGTTCCTTGTTCCTAAATAGGAAGTGACATTGGTTGGACGTCACTTCCTGCATGATAAAGCACTAGAGATTAGGTGTCTTTATCTGGTCTTTAGTAAAAAATGATTCTTCCTCGGCCGGACCAGGGTGCAGAAAGGTCTAGCGGGAAGAAGAATTATAGACTTCTTCTCGCCGGTGAAGGGGGTGGGTCGAACACCAGTATAGTGATGGACCGAACTGTTCGCCAGCGAACTAATCGCGGCGAACATCGCATGTTCGCGTTCGCCACGTGTTCGCGAGCATATGGCGAGTTCGA
>CM070038.1:14288615-14321596 GCA_036250615.1 Ptychadena robeensis | reverse complement strand
ATTGGAAGGTATATATCACTGCTATCTAGTGTCGGGTCCTCCCTGATAGAATACATAGTGGTTAGAAGGTTTAGAAAGCTCCTCATATTACATGGTTTTGGTAGAACAAAAGTTAATTGTATAGAAATTGTATGGTAAGATTGTAAGGTGTATTGGGGCTTTTAGGGTCCCCATACACCTTTTTAGATTTCTTAGATTCCCTTTAGATCTCTCCTTTTTTTTTTTTTTTTTACCAAAACCATGTAATATGAGGAACTTTCTAAACCATCAAGTCTATCTGAGTTCAATCGCAGAGGACCCGGCACTACATAGTTGTTGGTAGATCTAAAGGATATCTGACAGAGATGTCTAATGGTGTATGGCCAGAAATACTTCTTAGGTCTTGTTTCTCCTGCGTCTTTTTATCTGTGTTGGACAAGTGTCTAATATGGGGGAAACGACACAGACAGGACTTATCTAATTTAAGTGAAGTTTTCCTGCAAGTTGCTCTATTTTTCTCATTTTGTATTTCATTGTTGTCTTAGTAGCCATGTATTAAAAAGGATATTCATTTGGTGGACTTACCAATTCATGGCTTTTGCTCTTGAACAGACAACTGGGCCTAGTCCGCTTCCATCAAATTCAAAATCAAACTGAATGTATTTATAGGTTACTGGACAATGGGCTAATATTGCCCCCCTTTTATCCTTGATTGGCTAATGGCTTGCAATGACATATTATAATTCCAAGACCAGGGAGTTTAGTTATAAATGTGTTTGATGGTAAAGTATTTAGCATGTTTTCCATTTATTATAATTTTTTTATATTCTATTTTTTATATATATATATTTTTTTTTAGGAAGGTATGAAATTCAATTTTATATTTTTTCTTAAAGCCCCCCAAAACAAAAACTCCTACAATGTTGGTATACTAATTGACATTCTGTCCCCGAAATGCAGCTCATCACCTGAACCAACAGTCCTAATTCAACAATTTACAAAATAAATTTTTCAGTGGCGCCATTCTAGTCCACATCCAAAACGACTGTTGATTGTTAACGGTTACAGCTAGCCATACAGGTATCTATTCTGTGATTGATTCCTGAAATATCGATCGGCGTGCGCGCTCGCAGTGATCATTTGGAAATTGAATGCGCCCACCTTGAATGATCAAACCAAAAAGGTCGAAATCTAGCAAAAAAATTCTCAAACAGGGATCTGACAAGTCGGTATTTTCCTGTTCGAGCCTCTAACGACATTGGATGCGAACCCTCGTTTCCCATCCAAAGTATCGGCTAGGGATTGATTCCCCAAGGTCGTGCACAATGATTCCCGAACAATAGTGCTGGCCAAATTTCGGCCAGGTCTATCTGCAAACAGGCGGAGAGGAAAAAAAATAAAATAAATAAAAAAGTCTGAAGTCGAAAAATTTGAATCAAAAAGAACCTGGAACGCACAGTTCCCGGTTTCGCTATCCAGGTGTCACTTCCGGTTTAAGATGGTTTTCTTTCACTAGAGACTAGAGATGGTTTTCTTTCTCTACCTGGTCTCTGGTGAAAAAAATATTCCACTGGCCGGATCTTTCTGCCCCTGATTCGGCCAGTGGAAGAATAATAACCTTCTTCTAGCCGGTGAACGGGGGGAGGGGGTGGGGGTTGGAACACCCATACTGTTCGCCGGGATCGATTCCCCAACATGTTATGTTGCACAATCAATCGATCCAGCTCGTAAAAAGCTTGGTCCAACAGGGAACCAACACGTTGGTAAACCCTGTTTAATTTCCATTACTTTGGTTGAGGATTGAGGGTCACCATCCAAAATGTCGGGCAGAATCAATGATGTAGTAGTGGTGCGGCTTGATATTGAGGAAGCTCTAGCGCAGCGCAATGACATCATCATACTGCACTCGAACGGCTCGTTGATCGTACTGGCATCGAGCCATGTATGCCCAGCATTATTCTGCTATCTTTAAGCCGGCCATAGACGTATCGATCTATGGCCGGCTGTTAGCAGACTCCTCACAGCGTGGAGAGGTCACCACGCTGTGAGGAGTCGGCTAGAGAACTGAAAGGAATCCTGTGTGTTCCACCAACACACGCGATTCCTGTCAGATTGTAGCCAATTAACTTGGAGGGGGAGGAGACTCCCCCTCCACGTTAACTTCCTGCAGCAGGATCAGAGGATCGGGCACAAAAAGAACCAGCAGGACTGATCCGTGTGCGATCCGACCGGCCGGCTCTTTTGGTTGGATCCTCAAGGTGGGCTTCCCTGTAGTTGTGGGTGACCAACCTTTATGTGCTCGGCTGGAGCATGCACGGTGGTCGATTGCCTGCAACTATGTCCGGGAATCGGCCCATTCATGGGGGCTTTAGAGATAACAAGATAAGAGCAAATGAGGAATAAAAAAAACACCCATTGAAAGCAAATTAATTTGTGGATAATTCTTTACATACTGGGTCTACCTATTGACATTTACCTATATTCTCATTTTGTCCTAATGCATTCACAACTATGCATTCACTGCTTCAACATTGCTTAGAATGTATGCCTGATTAGCGATTAGTGGCATCTGAATCTGAAGTGTACATCATTTGCCAGTTTCTGGCTAGTTTCATGTGCATCAGTCTGATGGGAAAATCAAAACATTTGAGCATCTAGTCAATCACATTCAATGAATTACATTATATTGGACAAATCTGTTCATATTCAAAACCAAGAAGTTGGCGTGGTTTTGTAAATTGATTTGCTTATTACTGTGGGTAATTTTTTTTTAGAACAGCCAATAATGTTATGATAGGCAAACAAAATTAAAAGAGATATTCCCTCTGGACCAGTTGACCAGCAGTGCGGAATTCTTTGGCAGAATCTTGGCGCAATGACTACACATGAAATATAACTTAATATAAGTTTTAATATAACGAATGTATACTAAATAAAATGTCTATTAGTTTAGATTTTATCAGGCGAAAAACAGCAAGCAATATAGCAGCACACAGTTTTGAGAGTTTTCAAGGAAGCTACAAAACTGTCCATTCAACTGTAAACCATGCCTACATGTTTGTTACATGTTTTCTATGTGCTGACATTTGTTGTCAACATAGACCTTTATTGTAGGATGTGCAGAGGTAACATCATTTTAGAAAGACTTTTAAGGTAGCCATACACGGGTCGATTTCCCACACGATTCCTGGCCGATCGATCACCGGGCGCGTGCACGCCGATCGATCGACAAGGAATCAAGTGCAGCCCACCTTGACCGATCGACCCCGCCCAATCGACATGGCCTCCAAATCGGATCGGCCAGAGAACCAACCTGTTGTGTTTTCTGATCGATTAGGCACACATCAAGGGGCATTGACATTTGTAAATCGATCGACTGGTAACCGAATCGTCCAGGAATCAGGGGCCTACGGTGGTAGGCACAGACTTGTATGGTCGATCGATCGACGCCTGTGGCTTCACCGAAATCGATCGGAGCGTCGATTGATCGCTCAGTAATCGACACGTGTATGGCTAGCTTAAGAGTTGGTCTAAAGTAAGTTGCCTAAATTAAATGTCTCTGGACATAATCAGTCCAAAAATTGTAATGTACGAACATTACAACTATGAAAGTATTGCTCCAGGACAGTGATGGCGACCCTATGGCATGAGCCCGAGCTTTCAGCCAACACAGAGGAGAGAACTGCAGCCTATTGGCTCTCAATGCTGTCATTTCTCTTCCCCTCTCTTCTGATTGCACACAGTGCCATATACCGTGTCCTATTCTATCTTATAAGAAAGTAGAGTGAGTGTTTACATGTTTTATGTGGGTTGTGTGATTCAGGTTAAATTGCCATGCTGGCACTTTGAGATAAATAAGTGGGGTTTGGGTTTCAGTTTGGGCACTTAAGGTTCACCATCACTGGTCTAGGACATGTTTTTGTGTAAGTTAAATTTGAAGTCAAACTTTTGAGTCAAATTTTTTTATTTGACTTTAAGCATCATTTATACAAAAACTACATGTGCAAGAGCAATACTTTTTTATGTTCCCACAACCCTTTCCAACATCTCCAACAATTTTGGTAATGATAACTTGCAAATTACACATTTCACTAATTGCTTTGCAATTAAAATATCAAAATGTTTTAAAAATGTTGTGATCTCCACAGGCTTTCTTAAACGGTCAGACTATCCTAAATTGACATTGAGATCAACATTTTTAGCCCCCCTTTATAAAATTAAACCGAATTCTCCATGGTAATGTCTATTAGCAACCAGACTTTGTTATTCTTTGTTATTTTTGTTATTATTGTTATGGAAACAAATACACCATGTGTAATAAGGATATTTTATTGATACATCATGTTAAAACAAGAAAGGGCAAGATGAGACCAAAATGATTAGCCCTCTGGCCATTAATAAATATAATAATAGTAAAGTTCTTTACTAGGTTGGCACAGGTCTCCTGAGGGATTTTGGCCCATTCTTCCATTGAAAATTGTTCTGGCTTGTCCCAATTGTATGGTTTACAAGCATAGACAATCACTTTGAGCACCCAACACAAATTTTCAATAAGATTGAGGTCTGGCTTCTGCAGGAGCTACTCTGGGATCTTGGTTTTGGTTTTCTTGAATAACTATTGGATTAAATTAATTGTATGCTTTGAGTCATTGTCTTGTTAAAAGGCCCAATGATGACCTAAGCTTAGACTATAAGCAGATTTCTTCATATTATCCCTCAAAATGTCAACCTAATTTTCTTTTTTCATGATGCCATGCACCCGAACAAGACATCTTGAGCCTTAGGCTGCAAAACAGCTGAACTTTACATCTGACCAAACCTCTGGCAAGCTCTATTCTGGCTTGCCTTTTGTTCCAGTTTCTTATGCTGCATGGTCCATAATGCATAATAAAGAAAATATAATACAACAGGGAAAGCAAATGTGTAGACCCTGAAACTACATTTTATTAAATATAAAATGTCACATACTGCAGCTTTCCAGGTTTTAGATGCTTCTTTTCCTTTTCCTGGGCTCAGCTTATTTCCACCTGTAGATGCAGATAGATCCATGATCTCCACTATGTATGAGTAATGTTTAATAAAATTAATTTAATTATATAATTACAGGACTATATCCAAGTTAAATTGTCTTAAGCTGGGTATGCACAGGAAGATTCCCGTGCAATTACCACACACATCAATTACCGTACGATGGGGACCCAGTTCCCCCATGGTCACCTGGATCTCTGCATCTCCCCAGCCGGAGAAGCAGAAAGTCAGCCACCCTGCGCACCCCCTCCCTCCCCTGCCACAGCCGCTTGTGTGCCGTGCAGCTGGCAGCCGTCCATTACATTAGACGAACACCCGCTGTCCCCATTCAAAGTAATAGATTTCGACCAAGGTTTCCCAACATGTTGGAAACCTGTTTGGTCGAGTTCCTTCGAGCAGGATCCATTCATCCAGCTTGAAGGAACCGTGGATTGGTTTAAATGAAGAAACAGATTATAGCAACATCGCCCCGATGCTGCTATAATCTGTTTCTTCATCGAGCTGTGTGTGCCGGGCTTTAGTCCTGTTACTGTTTTCAATCTAAGAGACTGGTTGAGCGAATCAACAGGTAATACAGCTATGTATGTAAGAAGGGGAGGGGATACATTTGCAAACAAAAAGTCTAGTGATCTGCATCATATAGCTTTGATAATGGCTTTAGTTCTTATTTAACTTGCCTGGCTTCATCCCAAGCTACACACCCGGACTACCCATTCACTTTTGTCATTATTTGTGATGCCAGAGAGATGGGGTTTGGAGCCAATGACCTGCATGTAAATGCAGGTAGTGACGGTTTTCCACCCTACATCCCCAAAGTCATTGATGTCACCGGAGATCTGAACAAGGGAGGGCGGGGAAATGCTACTGCTAGTCTTGTGTTCTCTGCTTTAATTGCCCATCCTGCATTGTTAAAAATGACGCGGTATGGGCGTCACACCTGGGATGCAAATTGTAGACATCTCACTGTTGAAGTCCAAAAGAATTATAAGATGGTGTAAGATAATTTAAAGCAGGCCATACACGGGTCAGATTTTCAATCAATCGACTTAAAACGATACATTTTTAGTCGATTGATTGAGAATTGAGTTTTGCTCACCTGGTTAAATCGACTTATTCCGATCAAAATTGAGTGAAAATTCAGTAGTTTTTTGATCGGACTGGATAGTAAATTTTGATCGGTCGATTGAAAATTGGTTCCGTATTTTGAGAACCAAGTGTGGTCAACCAATTTTTGATCGATTTTTCTACCTATTCTACCTCACTTCTGATTGAAATTTTAATCGGACTATTTTGGATCGATTATTTTGTGGCTTGAAAAAAAAAATCGATCAAAAATCTTGTGCTACATATGGGGCATGATACAATCGACATACAATTTTATACAGACTTAAAAATTGATTGTTTTAAGTTGATAGATTGAAAATCTGACCCGTGTATGGGCTGCTTTACACAATACAATATAAAACAATATGGTTTTGGTTGGACTGACCTTTTCAAGAGGTTTCTCTCCATTTAACTAAAAGTGTCTGTGTACTTCGCTTGATTACCGGAGTTGTTTAGCCCTTTTCATATGAGTTTGATCAGTCAGATAAGAAGTTGTGAGCTCCTGCATATTTGATGTGGTGAAGTCTTTTCAACATCTTGTGTATGATCCTCAGAGGGACATGATTAAAGCTTACCTCAGCTTACTTTTATGTTTTAAATAAGTATTGCCCAAGGAATTTTAAAAACTCTGCTCCTCTCCAGCACTTAGTATTAGTCTTAGCAGACACTATGTGCTATTCTGCTCTCTACTGGGTTCCTTCTTTTATGGTGAATGATCTTGGGGACCACAATTCTGTGAAGACAAGGGGCATCATGGACTCTTTTTTTGGGGGCAAAGCATCAAGCCGACTAGGCTTTTAGGCTGCATAAGATAGTGCTTATGTAAGTGATGTTGTAGACATCAATCAGGACCACCTATTTTCAAGAACAGTAGTGTAGAAAGGAACTGGCGGTGATGCCTAAATGGATCCAAGACCGTTAAAAGAATAAATGAATATTGGGAATATTTTTTTAGAAAACAACCAGTCTTTAAATGGTTGTAAAAAATATAAAACCTTTCCATACATACTGTTAGGATCAGGAATCGACCAATGACAAGAGGCGGCTTCTGCACTGCACTCTGCTAATGAACTTTATTGCAATGTCGAGGCTCACACAAAATAAAAATAAACAATCTTATTCTGTAAGTCTAGGGCTAACAGTAGTGCTTTTCTTGCATTGGGGTGCCAGAAACGGACGCTTGTATTCAACCCACGTGAGGCAGGGGGTAGCAGGGCCATAAGTGGCTGCTACTTGCGTGTCCCAGGAGCAGTTGTGGATGACATGTGCGACCTTGGCACAGGCAGTTTCTCCACTAGTATTCCAGCGTGATCCAGGAAGCAGGAGACATGCGCCCGCCAGCTGCCTGCATGCTGGACTTAATGATGTGGGATGTAGGCCTGGCAGCACACAGCTTGCCCAATTACTCCTCCTCCTTCAGGTCCTTTCTACCTAAGCACCTCCGTGGGGGCAGTCCCCCATTTAATTAGCTCTAAGCCCTGGGTCATCATGGTTCAGTGCCTTAAAGGGGACATTACCCCTACCCTGCCTATTACTACAATACTTATTTAGCTTGGGGTAACTTACCTTCTTCAAGCGATCCGGCTGCCTTTTCAAATGATGCTGTATTGGGATCATTACTCTATGGGGACTGTCTCTAGAATACCTGTGCCTGTCAGATAACACAGCTATAGGTGCGGGCATTAGTGACACGTGCAGGCTACCTGCGCTTTGCCTGTATTATTTGACAAACTTCCCAAGTTCTTACACACCCTCCACCCCCCCCCCCCCCCCCCCCCCCCCACTGTCACTGATAGCTCTGGGGATGTGTGTGGGGGTTGATGATGGGCTGGCAAGTAACAAAAATGTAAACAGGTTATTGTAATCTGTTTAACTCTGTAATCTGTTAAGCAGGCTGTAGATGTCTCGATTTTTCTTTTTTATCTGAGAAATCCATGGCTGTGATCGATCGTTCACAAATCGATGCATGCAATCAATTGTTATGACAAGAAATCTGGCAGGAATTGGACCTGTCTGTAAATTTTAGACGATCAATCGGGAGTCGCAGAACATTATTAGAGACCTGCGATCATTCCTATTGATCAACTTATGCAGGCCTCATCCCACTTCCTTTATTTCCGATCACATGTGTTTGTGTAGCCCATCTTTACTTCCGTCACCAATAGATCTGTGATTTATCATTGATAAATCGGATCCCGAAAATGGTGCACTTTTTGATTGATGTACAACTTGTGATCGAAGACTCAATCACATGTCAAGATCGTATAACAAATTGATCTTTGGGAAATCTAAGCATCTATGGCCAGCTTTTCTCTGTAATCTGATGAATTTTCCATACCATTAGTGATAGATGAACTTCGGCCAGGTCCGTCCACGAACAGGTGGATCGGACTTTTATAAAAGTCCGACGTCCGCCTGTTCGTGGGAAGATCCAAATTTCCCGCCTGTGGACAGTTCGGCCATCACTACATACCAGTTTTGGAACCAAAAGATTTGGACCGCTAGGGGGGTAATTGGACCGCTAGGGGGGTAAAATTATTCCCTTCATCCATTAAAGCGGTTTAACACTCAAAATACAAAAACAGACATACATTAAACAGACACAATACTCACCTGTCGGCAGTTCAGATGCTTGGAAACTGCTACACAAAAAAAATCCCACACTCACATCATCTGCTTGCACTTCTAATGCTGGCATCTTGGCTCCTGGCATATCCTCTCCACTCCACCTCCTACTCCTGTCTTTTTATCGGAGCTGCAGAGACTCATAGGGGAGGGGGGGTTTCTGAAGAGGGGGATTCTGCTGCTGACGATTTCCTGCCTCGGAGAGATCTCCCAGAGACCACTTCGGCTGCCTAGGCGAGACGTAAGGCAGTGGGAGGGGGAGCACATGTAACAAGCTCCTCTCCAGCTGTCAGAAGAAGATTTGTTTTCTACAATCAAGGATGTCAGTAAAATCGGCTGAGCTGCCGGGTGGTAGGTCCGCTTTAAGGATTTAATTCTACTTTGATACTGGAATTAAATTAGTGTCTTTTTTATTTTACTTTTATACATGTATGTTAGATTCTAAGTACCTCTGGCATAGATGGTTTTCTTTAACTGCAAGAAACATATTGGCACTCCAGATATATATAAATAAATGAAATAAAAACACTGGAAGAAATTCAATTGCAGAAGACATCATGAATTGTGACAACCTACAATTTATCCAAGGAAAAAAAAATGTCCACGGCAATGTCTAACACATGCGGGAAATTTTTACCTTTCACAGATTTATCAGTTTGTCGTTGGGCAGGAAATGTGAAATTGCATCTTTTGCCCGCTCGCCTCATTCTGCAGAACGTGCATATTTTCCGCCGTTGTATTTAAGCTGCTTTGGCCGCATGTTCTCTTCCACACTCTACAGAATCCTCTTCTTCTTTTTTTTGTTTGGTTTTATCTGAAGTCACCTTGAAGTTTAGCCTTTGACATGGCCTTGAGATGTTTGTTAATGCTGTTTGAAAGATGAATGTCTATACAAGGTAACATCAATAAATGAGAAAAAAAAATGTAAAGAATGTTGAGGCGAAAAAAAGAAAAGCTTTGTGACTGATTTGACAAGTGCTAAATACAATTTCACTGGGCTTTCTAGAACATGCAGAGAAAGCTTTCTCGCTTTTTTTTCTGTGTAAATGTCTACAGTAAAATAATTGAAAAAGTTTAAGATTAACAGTTTATGTGGACAGACAAGAGAAAATAGATATCTGCTGTAGATAAGCTTGTGTTGTAGATGGTAAAATTTTACAGTACCTGATGGTTCAGCTGTCTAACTAAATATACCACAAAATGTCGCAAGTGCCTCACACAATTATGGCACAATTACATAGCTGTAAAAAAAAAAAAAACTGGGTAACATACAGGAAGTGACATCATTTCCGGTATGCGGATCATGGTTTTTGTCTGTTGAAATCGTTATTCTCCCTGCTAATGTCCCACCCCACACATTATCAGCACAATGGGGGGTCGGACGATCTCTCTGCTAGATCAGCGTGATTTCAAGAACCCAGGAGAATTACTGGATTTCTTGAAATCGGAATTTTGCCGGGAAAGCCACATACAAAAAGTGACTTTCCCGGCCAAAACGGGAAGGTTGACAGGTTTGCAATTTTGAACAGTTAATATGTTTAGATCCACTCCCAACGACCTAACTGCATAAAGAGAAGAGTGTATGATACGCAATATAGTGTTTCGATTCATTCTTCCCCCTATAGGAACTACAGGTAATGCAATCAACAGAATCTGAGGATCTTACCTGACTGGTGCTCCAATTAATTCCAAAAATGGTGTCCTACAGTGGTACAGAAAATTGACTACTATGTCATTCGTTTGTATTGCCCCCCCCCCTGTCTGACCCTCCCCCCGCACAATAAGGACCTCATCCATTATGATGGGTAGAGATGGTTGAATTTTTTTTTATAATTCGACCATTTCACCGATTTTGAGTTAATTGCAAAGCCTCTGAGCATGGTATCATCACCAAACTTGCTGAAGATGTAGAGAAGGGTTGGGGGGGGTCCCCTATAGCAACTACAGGTAATGCAATCAACATGATCTGAGGATCTAACCCAACTGGTGCTCCAATTAATTCAAAAACTTGTGTCCTACTGCGGTACAGAAAATGGACTACTATGTCATTCGTTCGTATCCTCCCCCCCCCCCCCCCCCCCCCCCCCCCCCCCCCCCCCCCCCCCCCCCGTCTGACCCTCCCCCTGCACATTAAGGACCTCATCCATTATCATGGGTGGAAATGGTTAAATTTTTTTTCTTTATTCAACTATTTCAACTATTTTGAGTTAATTGCAAAGCCTCTAAGCATGGTATCAACACCAAACTTGCTGGAGATGTAAAAAAGGGTTGGGGGGTATACTACAAAAAAATACAAATAGTTTTTGCATTAATTAAGTTTCAAGTCAAGATTTCCACTTTGATCTTGAGCTTAATCTAGGCAAAAAATACATGTGCTAGAGCAACATTTTTTTTTTCCAAAGTTCCCTCAGCCCTTCTCTACATCTCCAGCAATTATGGTGATGATATAATTTTCAGAGGCTTTGCAATCAGCTCACAAAGTCAGCTTGTTGAAAAATTCGATTGTGGAGTGTGATTGTAATACAATAAAATGCATAAGGAAAGGGCAACCCCCCACCTGCCCCACTTCATCACTGAGGTAGAACCAGGAAGAAGCCCACTGCATGGTGTTGGGCGCAGCTGGAGCAGGTAAGCATTCCCGAGTGTGGCTCAGGCTAGCCATTTACCCTAAATACCCCAAAGAAGGTAAAATATATATATGTGTACATATATATAATGGAACTTATAGAAAGGGCTGGGAAGCTTTAATCGGTTGTTCAAGTCTCACTGTGCTTGAGGCAATAAAAGTACAGCATTTGAAAAGTTTTATGGTATGGACTCTGTTTCTGATGGACTATATGTACACGTGTCATATAAGGCTATTTTCTGTGCCTGCTTTGGGTTGTACTCATCTAGCCAACAAATCATTTATTCAGACTGTATTAGTCTTTTCCTGGGTTGTCCAAATTCTGCTTTTAAGGGCCACATGCAAACCAAATGATGGTATCAATCGACTTGTTTGTGACTACAGACAATACCTTTATTTACTGCAAGCTGCAAACACTAAAAATGTGTAAACGCCTGGATTTTCAATGTTTTATTTTAAGATGACCCCACGACTATAGTGGCCTTTTGTAAACTTGTTTTTGATCTTGCCTGACATGCATATTGGACCTCATTGATAAGTTCCTAGACTTCCTGTACCCCTTTGCTGCTGTTTTGGCTCTGCCTGGAACTGTATACCTGTATAACCTCAATCACAACCTGGCTTCATGAATATTTCATCTAAACCATCATGTAAAACGGTGGTTCCCAAACTTTCCTTGCAGGTCCCCCCTTTTCTATTTAGGAACATTATCAAGCACCCCCTCCCCCCCTCCTATTCAAACACACGTTAAGAGTGAGGGTCTGCAACCCCCCTGGAATACCTTCGCCCCCGCCCCCCAGTTTGGAAACCACTGATCCAAATCTGTTTGCCCAGCTTTTCGGTTTGGCTGATCCTGTTAAATCTTATGCAAGAAGCAGAATTAAGAAATTATCAAATGATCCTCCTGACCAATTAGGAAATATCTATTCCTTCAGCTGATAGTGTATAGTTCATGAACTTCACATGAGGTTTTTCTTGGAGAACTTGGCTTTCCACATGCTATATCTGTTCTGAGAGACCATCTTTGGATCTGCTTACCAGTGACAAGCCCTTTGCCTTCTATTCATCCTTTCTGGGAACAAACACAATTAGGCTTCACTTTAAAACATTTAACCTTTTTATATAAGATTTTCACAAATCCTAATGCTGCATTTAGAGACTTTTAGTAGCAAGAAAAATCAGGAATTTATAGCGATAATCATGAATGGAAGCAGTAGGAAGTACTTTAAATTTCCCAACAACAAACAATTTTCATGCTTTTAAAGCCAAGGTGTATCGCTCCAGAAGGAGCTAATTTATTTTCTGCAGGTTAATAGCAGCTGCGTAAGACAAACAACCCAGTTGCAATGAAAGGGGCAGCAACGTTCTCACTTCAATGAACAACTACCAGTATGGTGCATGGAATTTATTACAGACTTGATGGGTTTTTTTAATATTATGATTTGTTCATTTACTTTGAAAATTAAATGTCTTTAACCTGCTAAATGTTTGCAAAAAAAACGTTAGTCATATTGTGTTAGCAAAACATTGACTCTTTCAATGCCATTCCACTATGCTACACTGACATAGTCATTTGTAGTCTGGTTTGAGAATGTGGCATGTGGCATCCTTTTTAAAAAGAGAGTGCCGCAGGAAATACCCTACGGTTCTCCACCCTTCCTCACTTTACATTTGCTGGAAAAAGCTGTACCTCCTTCAACTGGAGGTCAATGGTGCCGGCCTCTTGCCTCTCCAGCATCCCCAATGAAGTCATCAAGGCTGACCCGGAAAAACTGGACAGGGGAGTATACCTGAGGTTAGCTTGGGATGTATATTGTAAAGAAACAAACTCACCCGAGTTAATTCAGGCTAACCTCCCAGGAGGTTAGAGATAATTAAAATAGGTTGATTGCCTTTGCTTCTTAATATGGTATCATTACCAAAATTGTTGAATATAGATGAAAAGGTTGTGGGAACATTATAAAAAAGAAAGCATTACCCTAGGACAGTGGTTCCCAAATTGGGAATTGTGGAGGTAGTGCAGGGGGGCCAAAGCTAGGGGGCAGCCAAGGTGGCACTTGGAGCCCTCTATGTGAAAACCGTGCTGTCAGCCAGAGAAAGGAGAAAGAGAACTCGGTTGCCTATTTCCTTTCCCCGCTGTCAGTTCTCTTCTTCCTCTGGGGATTGCACACAGTCCACCCACCCTCCCCTACCACTGGTAGCCAATCAGACAAGCCTGAGAGATGTGCAAACAGGAAGACAACCATGGGGAAACTAGATGCAGACAGTAGGTAGAGTGCATGTAATGTGTGTGTCTGTCTCTATGTGAATGATAAATGTTTTCTGTATAATGGTGTGTTTATATATGATGCGTGTCTTTGCATGATTGGTGTGTATGACGTGCTATCGCTTCTGTTACCTTTAATAAAACCCTGTGTTTCCCGGTACTAGGTGTGCCTGAAAAAGTGGCCAGTGGGTGTCGTTGGTAGATTTAAAGGAAATTATGCAGAGTAATCGAAAGGCGTATGGGGGGCTTTACATGTAGATTGTACATTGAAGATTGACCAAGATTTTGGAAGCTCTGATCTGCCCTACCTAGTGTTATCAAAAACAACTTTTTTTATTTATAGGTTAAAAAAATTTAAGACATGAGGGATTCAAATAATATCAAATTGCACAACTTTTGTCCGTTGTGTCCAAAGATATAAAGAAACTCTAAAGACAACCCTTTGAAGTAGGACCATGTGATCATTAATGGAAACCAATAGATACACATGGAGATTCTGTATGGTTCCAAACAATACCTAACCAGAATGTATTTTCATCCTTATTTTAATGCTTGTTCAACATAAAGGAGCATTTAAAGGATGATGATGGTACAAGCAACCTAATTTTTCATATTCTATCAGAGATGCTAGCAGGGTCTCAACTGTTGTTCTGGTTAGGGGTGGTTGAAGGGCTGTGGTCCACCCTAAAAGGAATGGAAACTCAAAAATAAACATAAGAAAGGTGGCAACGGTAATATACAGAAGAAAATTCATAAAAGTAAAAGTAGGAAGGAAGGAAGGAAGGTCAAACCTTTTTATGTAAAGTGAGTTCAGGCAGATCAAGGAAGAATTAAAATATAATAAACTAGCAATGAGCATGAGTTGACATGGCATTTGCAATAAATAGCAGATTTGGCATAGTGTCACCCCCATCCACCAAGCGGCAAACTCTCACTTCCTCTTACTCCCCCAATTCTTTGCTCCACTATCAATACTGAGAAAGCACTGTTGCTTTTTCAAGTGTACAAAGGAATGAGCCCCTCTTTTGGCCTCATGTGCGCAAGCTTGTCGGTAAGAGGGGGGGGGGGGTTATTGAAATATCAAATCGCCTTCATGGCCGGTGTCTGGTTTGTACAAGTTTTAAGAGAATAGCTTTATATTGAAGGCTGTTTCTTATGTATAATCTGCAGTATCTGGTGGTGTACACGAACCTTTAGCTTCATCTACCAAAGAGAGAAAGTGATTTCTGTTATATGCTGCTCTGAAGCTTTTTTGATATTCCCTGAAAGTGTTTCAGTAGTGATGAACTAAGGAAAGGTTGTCATTACAATCCAAGATGAAGTTTTTCACTCTGCTGCCTTCTAACAATCAGAGTTTAATGGGACCGCTTCATCAACTGTTCATGTAATAAGTGCATGTAGGATGTAGCAATGTGTTAATTTGACATAGTGATTGGAACCTTTCTTTTTTTAAATTCTATTAAACTCGTTTTTTAAACTTTCTGTATTTAAGGCAATATAGGAACACGTTATTGAATCTGCGTGATGTGTGCCTGGAAAATATTGCCTAAGAATTACTAATGGTTGGCCCATCTGCTGTTCATTTTCTGTGGTTGTTTTATTTTCCCCTTCTCATAATAGTACAATCCATAAACTACCTTCGTAATATTATTATTGGTCGGGTGCTGTGTGCGTGTCTCCCAAAAAAGAAGGGAATAGCCCAAAAAAGAATAGAGGCACAATGGGGGTTAGGAGCACATAGGAGCGTAAGGAAAAGAAGGGCAGGTGGACGTTACACTTATGTTTTTTGGTTGCTGGTTAGTGGTGCTCAGGTATTTTGAGGACCATTAGTGCCAACAAACTTCATGATGTATAGGCCTGTGGAGATATTAAATCACAGTCTCCATGCAGTGCTTGTCTCATCAGGTCTTTGTTTGCATTCAGTTCAGCTTGTAGGAAACTGTACATTACATTTGAGTTGAGATGCAACACAGGATAGCACACAGGTACGGCTTATGATACAGGAGAAGTAGAGGACCCTGCCCGATTAGGCTTACAATATAAGAGGTTAGGTAACAGAGTATACAATAGGTAGAGGAGGATGGGACTGGCATGGTTATAAAGTTAGGAATATGAAGCAGGGTAGGCCAGATCAATTCAAATATGCAAACACCTGCTTGGCTGACTGCAGCATGCATATTCTAAATATTTTAATTTTATTCAACCTTAACTATTAACCTTCTGAGTGTTTCGCCCATTTCCGCCAGGATTCTCTGCTCACTCCACCCCCCCCCCCCCCCCATACATCCTCAACATCATCGATGACACAGCGGACATGTTGTAAAAAGCCGTTGCCCCCACCGTTGCTGTGTCACTGATGATGTGGGAGAGGCAAACCCAAAAGAGAAGTAAGCCTAAATCTCTAAATTTAATCAATAGCTAGAATGATCTTTAACCATTGAGAACACAAAGTCGTGCAAAAATTGTGGTACAAATGTTTGACAATTTGTGTGGTGTTTCCACTGGGGATTTATTTTCTTTATATATTTTCTTCATGCTGATATTTATTTTTTTAATGAATACATACATTCTTTAGAAGGTCTGAAAGAAATAGATAATTGAACATCTCATGTGATTTTTGAAAGGTCCGTTCTTTATATGAGAACTTTACTTTTAGATATTTAGTCATTTCTGTTCTGAAGAGAATCATATCCGGTGAAATACCTGAAAGAGTTCTGTTGAAAAATAGTTTTGTGCTTGAAAATTAGTGAATATTTTGCAATCAACACTATTCAGGTAGAGAGCAGTTCAAGGGTATGATGTCAAGGAGTGTGAGGTCCAAGGGTTGGTTTGGGGGGAGGGAGTGGCAGGTACAAGAGCAAGGGCCCCATAAAAATTTTTTTGCTGTGGGGCCCAGTCATTTGTAGCTACCATCATCTCTTGATTATTTCTCATGACCAACATAGTTAGACATTATGGCACATTCCTTGCCTATCTTCCATTTGCTCCTCTACCATTGATGATTCTGCCATTCTGATCTTTTCCTAAACTCAGAACTTTCAAACCTCTTAATTGGTTGGTTTACAATGGGATAACTGACCATACTGTACATTTTCATATTTATATTTTCAAATTCATATTGAATTGCCCTTATAATATTACCCCCATGAATTATAAACAAGTAAGCCTAATTTTAATTTCCCTAATAATCAATGGCTAGAATGGTCTTCAACCATTGAGAACACAAAGTTGTGCAAAAACTGGGGTACAAATATTTGCCATTTTGTGTGGTGTTGCCATATTCCCAGTGGGGATTTATTTTCTTAAATGCTGATATTTATTTTTTTAATGAATACATACATTCTTTAGATGGTCTGAAAGAAATGGATAATTGAACCTCTCATGTGATTTTTGAAAGATCAGTTCTTTATATGAGCACTTTACTTTTAAATATTTAGTCATTTCTGTTTGGAAGAGAATCGTATTCGGTGAAATACCTAAAGGGGTTCTGTTGAACCATTTTCTTTGTGCTTGAAAATTAGTGAATATTTTGCAATCAACGCTATTCAGGTACAGAGCAGTTTAAGAGTATGATGTCAAGGAGTGTGAGGTCCAAGGAGTGGTTCAGGGGGAGGAAGTGGCAGGTCCAGGAGCAAGGGCCCCATAATAAAAATGTTGCTGTGGGGCCCAGTCATTTGTAGCTACCATCATCTCTAATGACCAACATATAGTTAGACATTATGGCACATTCCTTGCCTATCTTCCATTTGCTCCTCTACCATTGATGATTCTGCCATTCTGATATATTTTTTGTATGAATAAATACATTCTTTAGAAGGTGTGAAAGAAATGGATAATTGAACATCTTCTCATGTGAAGGGCCCGTTCTTTACATGAGCGCTTTGAAAATACTTTTAGATATTTAGTCCTTTCTGTGAATCGTATCCTGTGAAATACCTGAAAGAGTTCTATTGAAATATTGTTTTGTGCTTGAAAAGGTATTGACTGTTCCTGTCTGTATCTTGAAATTCAAGGTAAGCAAAAGTCACGACCTTTCCTCTCACTTCTCTGTTCCCAAATCATTTAGTAACACAGAAATAGTTTGGCATTGTGCATTTTGTATGGTTCACTTAGTATTTATCAAAAAAATGAAAGTTTCGGGTCTTGAAAACGACAGCTGCTGAGAAAGGTATGGATCATTTTATTTACCTTGCACTGTATTGTTGATAAAATATAGGGTTGTAACCTCCCAATGTCCAGAGCAGCAATCAGTGGGATTGTTCCAAAATGGAGCAATCTGCTACCTGGAATTGCATAACATGTGACCTTTGTGTTCTATTACCCATGGAAGTAATATAAAACAGATGAGATGGTGCTCCTAAAGGCTTCGACAATACAGCCAAGTGTAAAATAATGCAGTAAAAAATGCTCTCTCCAAAATGTATCATATACACAGGCAGAGCCATTATTCCATTAGATCATTACTTTACTGTAGAGAACAAGTTTCATCTGTTTAAAACCTCATTTTGACTTGCACAAATACCAACGCAAGTTGTATAGGTCACCATACACCTAACAATCTTACCATACATAGCACAGCAGATTTCGTTTTTGCAAGTTCAAAGTCAAATTTCGACTTTCAAAACTTTGACTTGACTTTGAACTTAATTTATGCAAAAAAAAAAAGTGTTCGAGCAATACTTTTTTTGTAGTATACCTCAATAGTGATGGCCGAACTTCGGCCAGGTCTGCCCGTGAACTGGCGGATCGACTTTTTAAAGAAGTCCGCCTGTTTGCGGACAGATTAAAATCTGAAAATGTGACGTCAGATCCGGTACCTGGAACGCACAGTTCCTGTTTGCGATAGCCAAATGTGACGTCAGTGACGTCACTTCCGGTTCTCGAGCCGGTTCTGCACTAGAAGACCGGCTTCATGCCCAGTCTTCAAGAAAACAGATTCTTCGGCGTGATCTCGCAGGTTCTGATCCTGCCGGAGGAAGAATAGAGAGCTACTTCACGCCGGCAAAAGGGGGGGTCAAACACCCATACTGCTCGCCAGCTAAAAGGAGAGCGAACAAACCCTTCTCTACATCTTCAGCAAGTTTGGTATGATACCATGCTCAGGGGCTTTGTTATTAACTCGAAATCATCGAAATAGAATTTCTGAAAAAAAATCTCTAATAATGAGCAGCATAGGCATAATATTCTCCAAAACTCATAAATTCGTAAATTCTCGCTCTGTAGTCATTATTAAATTCATGCAAAATTATTAACTTTGTGCAAAAGATTTTTGCAATAAAAGAGTGCTGATCATGAAAATAAGCCAATATCTGCATATCTCATGAAAACTCATAATTTATCATCTTCCTAGTGCAAATGGGCAATTGTAGATGCACATATTGGGACAGCAAATATGGAAGTTTTGGGTACTGATCCTGAATATTCGTGATTACGAAGATATAGCACTATATTCATGATTGTTGCCTAATTCTCGAAGTGCTGATAGTCTCAATAAAAATTAGTGATTCGAATATTCGCAATATTGGCCAGATCAACACTATTCAGTAACAAAGCAGTTTTAGGATGTGATGTCAAGGACTGTGAGGTCCAAGGAGTGGTTCTGGTGGAGGGAGCTGCAGGTCCAGCAGGGAGGACCCCATAAAAATAAATTGGCTGTGAAGCCCAGTCATTTGTAGCTACCATCAACTCTTGATGATTCTAATGACCAACATAAACTGGGAACACACGTGTAGATATGGGCCAGATCGCGCTCACAGCTATCCATCTGGCCCATATCATATGTGGCCACCCCTGTTTTCAAGCGGGACCAACCAATCCTACTCTAAAATAGGGATATTGGACAATGTATATCGACCAAGGATAAACCATGGTCGATGAACATTGCTCCAATATTGAGCCGTGTGTTCCCTCGTAGAGATGGTCAAATTTTTTGACTTGCTAACTTTGTGAGCTTATTGCAAAGCCCCTGAACAAGGTATCATCACTAGAGATGGTTGAATTTTTCGACTTGCAAATTTGTGAGCTTATTGCAAAGCCCCTGAAAATGGTATCATCACCAAACTTGCTGGAGGTGTAGAGAAGGGTTGGAGGAACATTTGAAAAAAATAAGTTTTGCTCTAGCATATGTAGTTTATGCATAAATTAAGTTCAAAGTTCAAATTCCAAATTTCGATTTTTTTACTTGACTTTAATTTGTGAAAAAACTATTTGTGTTAGAGACTTACTTCCTTTTTTGTATTATATCCCCAACCCTTCTCTACATCTCCAGCAAGTTTGGTGATGATACAATGCTCAGGGGCTTTGCAATTAAGTCGAACCCGGCGAAATGTTTGAATTTTTGAAAAAAAAATTTGACCATCTCTAATCATCACCAAAATTGCTGGAGATGTAGAGAAGGGTTGTGGGAACATTTGAAAAAAAAACTTTTGCTCTAGCACATTTAGTTTTTGCATAAATTAAGTTAAAAAATAAAGTCGAAATTCCGATTTTAAAAATTTTGACTTGATTTTGAACTTAATTTGTGCAAAAACTGTTTGTGTTAGAGACATACTGTACTTTCTTTTTGGAGTATACCCCTAACCCTTCTCTATATCTCCAGAAGTTTGGGGTTGATACAATGTTCAGTGGCTTTGCAATTAACTCAAAATAGTCGAAATTAAAAAAAACTTGACTATCTATATTCCCTGCTTTAGTTAGACATTATGGCACATTCCTTGCCTATCCTCCATTTGCTCCTCTACCATTGACGATTCTGCCTCCAAATGATCTTTTTCTAAACTCAAAACTTTCAGCCTCTTAATTGGTTGGTTTACAATGGGGTAACTGGCCACACTGTACATTTCTTTTGGTTTTGTCGATTGTCCTTAAATTATAACCCCTGTGTAACCTGTACAACACCATTCACACTGGTAAATGTGGTCTTAGTAACTGGCCCAATCAGTGCTTCCCTAGCAGTAAAGGTTGGGGCCTAGTAGGTGACCAAGCTCTGTTGCTTAATGCCAATGAAGTAAATTCAGGTCACGAGCTTGCCAAGGCTGCCTAAGCAGACATTCTTTGTGAGATAAAGCATTAAACATCCTCCACCTCCTGCACCCGACACACATTCACGCATCTTCAAACTCCACGGCACTGCAATATTAGTCTAGAGACCATATAATTTGCATATCTTCCGAAGTATTTACATGATTATGTAGAAATGGATTGCAAATATTGACATTTTAGTTTTTATTCTGGCAGTGTCCATTGCATGTGGACAAGGTAAATATTTCCCATTCTGCATAGTAAAATGCTTTGTAAATGTTCTTTGTATTCGTCATTACGGTACCTCTACCACAAGTAGATTAAAATCTTATGTCTTCCTAAGTGCCATATAAGTGAAGGAAATCTCATGAGAATTACATTTTTCCTTTTGTTGGTTTAAAATTACAGACCATTGCCTACCTGCTGCTTTTCATGCCGTATTTCGGCGTACAGTATTTCCATTTTGTGTAGACACATTTTTCAAGTGATTGTTGAAGCCCATTAAACTACTAGAATTGCTCAACGCTTTTAGAAACGAAAACTCATGGGGTTTTACTTCCCATCTTTTTTTTTTTTTGCCTTCAGCACTAAAGAGAAAACAAAGGCTCATGTTTTATGCTTTTTGGTGAATGTTTCAGTTTGATAGTTTTCACTTCTTTCCAGTTGACTTTAACCCTTTGACAGTTGTACGAAGCCTCTGGGAGCAGAGGGGGTCTTTCTTTCAGAACGCGCCGCCCTTTTCTTTCCTGGCACTGAACAGGTGTACGTGTGCTCCCTAACTGAACGCTGGTTGAATGAAACATTATATTGTGTTTAATAATAGAATAATAAGGAGAAGCTAGTGCAATTCCGTTCCCGGTTCAAAGAATGGATGTTACCGCTTGGAATTTGCAGCTCTGTTTGGAATCCGTACACAGCGGTAATAAAATATTTGTTTTTCCTTTTTTTTTCTTCTTCTGTCTTCGAGCCATTTCAAAACCAATTCTCATTAAGATAAAGGCGGAGATGTAGATTAGAGAAACTCAGCTCACATAATACCAATTTGTTAAACCCTGCTGTGAAATAGATTATTTATTATAATGCTTTCAGTCTATTACGATCTTTTTATCATCTAATAATTTAAAAATGAAGTGCCTAATCTGACCCTTAATTTGGCCTTTACTACCCCTTGGGCAAGCCAATAAAACCCACTGATAATTTGATTTATTGGAAGTTCCCTTTTTATTCTTATTTATGATAAAAATAAGGGAGTATTTAGCTAACTGTGCATTATGTTATGCAGCTGCACTTTTGCAAATATAAACCTGCAGGGAGCAACCACATGTTGTTTCTTGTACCTTCAGTTTCCACAGAGGTCCATGTTGCACCTCCCATGGTAACCCTATGGACGAGCGCTCAAAAAACACCATCGTGTTTGCCAGCTACTTTCCAAGGGCTTGAAAGCACTGTGTGATCCTAGTCTAAAGCCCCCCAAACATGTATAGCTCCGTGTGCAATTTTGCGGCCGATCGACCAGGGTCCCCATACAAAGAATCACCCAGTGAAGAGCGCACACAAACGGTGTGCTTCGATCCTCTGAATGATCGGCCACAGCATGATGAGGGACATTTGATGGTGGTGCTGGGATTTATGAGTGTATGGGGGGCTTTTAAAGTACAGAGCATTAAACTGTATTTGCTCTTATCAACTGTTTGACAGTTGATATGGTTGAAATAATTAAAAAATGTTGCGCTCATTCAATTTTGTCATGTGATCCTTCCAGCAACATCCTATCTGTTCTAGTATGCCAATCCTCATATACTGTACAGCAGTGGTTCCCAAACTTTCCTTGCTATTTAGAAACATTATCGGGCCCCCCCTCCTTATTCAAACACATATTAAGAATGAGGGTCGATGGCCCCCTGGAATACCTTTGCATCCCCCCCCTCCCAGGGGGGCCCGCTCCCCAGTTTGGGAACCACTGCTGTACAGTATTCATTGCAGAACAAAGTTGTAACCCAGAACCCAAAGTGTGTAATGACTATTGTATTGGCAGCATGGTGGTTAAGAGTTGGCAGTTTGGTCATGCAGCGCCCTGGTTCGAATCTTGGTCTGGGCACTATCTGCAATGGGTTTACATGGTTTCCTCGTGTCTGTGTGGGGTTTGCTCCAGGTGCTCCATTTTTCTCAATACTCCAAAAACATGCAGAGGTTAATTGCCTTTTACCCTAAAAAAAAAGATCTTCTGTTGGTAACATATGACTAGAGCTGGCCCTAGACGTTTAAATTTGCCGCTGTGAGAGTGCACAGCGGTCAATATGCCTCGAAATTGGCTGCAAATCTAATGCTAAATTTGGCTGTATATCACTGTGAAATCATCATTTCTTAGATCGATCCCATTACTCATCTGAAGTACTGGCCAGCACACAAAGGGTGCGTGGCTGATTCTCTGTATGACCGTGACATCACGCACGGTCAATCTCACAAGAAATCGTCCAGAAATCAAGACTATCAAGTCTATGGCCGGCATAAGTCTTTCACATATGACTGTGTTAGTTACATATACATGGCTACGGTAAGGACATTAGATTGTGAACTCGCGAGAGACTGTTAGTGATATGACTATATATGTAAAGTGCTGCTTAATTTGTTGGTGCCATATAATTACAAGACAATAATTATAATCTAGTAAAACTAGTTAGAAACTGCTTAAGGAAATATAATCTGTAAAGATCATCACTGGAGTTTTGTCATGATCTACATGCTTTTTATCCACTTATTTGTAATAACAAAACTCAAGGATGTCACTCCAGGATTAAGTTTCCATTTATAGCTAGAAGTGGCAACCAACTGAATCTTCAGTTCTGTTCAACATGTGACGAAGTACCATGAGATAAACCATGACCTGGATAATAAGAACACGTTCAGGCAATGGTTGGTTAAGGAGAAAAGGATAACATTTGACCTCAGCATACATGTGATTCTTGTCATCACCTAGTAGATGTCATTTACTGTTATTTGTGAAAAACGCCTTGTGCCACCGTAAAGGTAGCCATAGACGGGTTGCTTCTTTAGCGATTGTTTCACGATTCAGTTGGAACATGTGATCATTTAATCAACAATTGATGGCAAAGTGATCGAAGTGCACACCACCTTGTTTAATTAACCAATAAACGATTGCAGGCTCCCAAAAAAGGTCCTTTTCTCTAATTCATTAGATGGGAAATTACGTCAGGGTGAGTTTCTCTGAAATGTGCCTGTGCCCTTCACTATTCCGAATGAATAGGAAGCAATCAAGGGTCAGCACTAACGATACATCAATCGCAGAGCATTCAACCAAAAAGGACCGACATGACCGATCACATTCTGGTCAATATCTTCTGCAATATCGATAATTTTTGGTTGATCAATTCCTTAAAACGGGAATTGATTCCTAAACAATCGACCTAAATGAATGTTTTGTTTTTGTGGTCAACCGAACAAATAAATAACGTGCATGGCTACTTTTACTATGCCTTGCCTAAGTCTACCTCTTCAGCATTCCTGATTAGTGATGGGCGAACTTTGGCCATGTCCGTCCGCAAACGGGCGGAGCGGACTTTTAAAAAAGTCTGCCGTCTGCCCATTTGCGGACAGATTCAAATTCCCCACCTCTAGGCGGGAATTTGAATCGGAAAACCCGGATGTGACGTCAGTGACGTCACATCCGGCACCTGGAACGCATAGTTCCTGGTGTGCTAACCGGATGTGACGTCACTGATGTCACATCCTGGTTTGCGAGCCGGTTTTTCACTGAAAGACCGGGTTCTCTACCCGGTCTTTCAGTGAAAAGATTTTTCCTGCGGCGGGATCTCGCTGCTTATGATCCCACCGGAGGAAGAATAGAGGGCTCCTTCTCGCCAGCGAACAGGGTGGGTCGGACACCCATACTTCCGCTGGCGAGAAGGAGGGCAAACATGCTTGTTCGCGGCCGAACTGTCCGCCTTGCGGGCAGTTCGGTCATCACTATTCCTGATGACACCGAAGAGGTGGGGGTAGTGCCATTAACTTCAATGTTCTGGAGGGGGCACCACTTTTTTTCAGCACATCCCTTGTATCATTGATGATGATGCATAGGGGGGGAGGACTAAGAATCAATTTTACAAGTGTGCCATGCAAAATGCTTTCTTTACCATTAAAATCAATCGGTCTTATAGTCTCAACCATCTTGTGGGCAATAGCTATGCATCACAGGAAGCAGAAATTTTTTCATTCCCTTCAGCCAAGCCAAAAAACCACTGCCAAGAAGAGATCTTATCTGCATTAGCACTAGCAGTACCCATTCTCGGAACACGCTGACCAACTTACAGATAGACACATGTTACAATTACATAGCATGTGTTGCGTATTTACATTAATATTCTGCATTGCAATAAATACATTTTGTGACACAGACTCATATCTCCCATATGTAAATAGCTGCTCCATAGGTAAGTTGTTCAGTGCCGGATTGTAAAATGTGTCTCTTCAAAAGTTGGTCAGTGTGCTCAGAGAATGCGTACTGCTAGTGTATAAACACATGCTAAAGTTTCAGCCCTGCAACCAAGACCTCCCTCCTGGCACTGGCCTTTTGGCTGGAGGAATATAGAGTGAATACTGCATGATCTAGTCCTGCCTACTTTGCTGGAACATTCTGTATATTCACTTGATCACTGTATCTGTTTTTTTTCCATTTAAAACTTTGGGTGCGTCCTATAGTATGAAAAATATGGTAATTGACTTGCTATAGAAGAGAAGAAATAGTAATCATACCTTTATATACATTATTCTCAATATAAAGAAATATATTGAAACTGATCATTTGAAAGCAGTTCTTTGGTATAGTTTGGTATGGCTGTATTAAAACATAAGTATAACGTTCACAAAAAATAAATCATCCCTTTAATAAACACAGAGGCCTGCCTTGACAGGTATGTTTTAGACAAAGAAAAAAATTAGCATCTGCTGGTAGTCATTCATTTGTGAGGGCACATACTGTAATCACTGGAGGATTACGCGTCACCCCTTTCATTATACTTCCAGTGACCTACAGCAGAGCTTATTAATTCTA
Source organism: Ptychadena robeensis (assembly GCA_036250615.1). Classification (NCBI taxonomy): domain Eukaryota; kingdom Metazoa; phylum Chordata; class Amphibia; order Anura; family Ptychadenidae; genus Ptychadena; species Ptychadena robeensis. The sequence continues at coordinate 14,295,880 of CM070038.1, read as the reverse complement.
TTAATTGTGCCTTCGTTACATTTTTTTTGACCTGTCACAAAGCAGCATTGGAACAAAAATTGCCTCGGAAGATGTAAACTCCCTTAACAATAAAAATGCCATCCCATGTACTTTCAGGTAATTTGTGATTGTAACATGTAACTTAATTACCGCTACTAATTTACCTAGGGCTTACACCAGTTTATCATGATTTAGCTGGAAGCCACAGGGTACAAATATTTAACAAAGCTTTGTGATTCGATTTTTCCTTTATTTTAAAGAAGCAATCACGATCAGAAATCATTGTAATAAAAAAAAATAATGACACCTGAAACCTCATATTCTTTTCTTTTCATTTATAAAGTCCCCCATACACCTTAAGATCGATCCACACAATCTTCATTAGATCTACCAACAACTGTGTAGTATAGTGGCCTCCCTGATAGAATACATAGTGATTCAAAGGATTAGAAAGGTCCTCATATTACATGGTTTTGGTAGAGCCAAATTTTATTGTACAGAAATTGTATGGAAAGATTGTAAGGTGTATGGGGGCCTTTAGATCACTTAACTCTTGATTGACTTATAGCAGGCTTGTAGATCCAGATATTAGATAAGTGGAATAACTACAGAGGATTGGCTATATAGGAAGTTGTCCTAAGTCATTTATGGTGAACCTTTTTGAGGCCGAGTGCCCAAACGGAAACACATAACCCTCTTTTTTTTATCTTAAAGTCCCTATAAGGCAATTTAACCTGAATACAGAGGTTTTAGTTTAATCTCCCTATCGCACCGCCCGTATTGCGCCGTTTACAACGATCGTTTCCGGCATCTCGCCGGAGCTCTACGCGCAGCTGTTGTCATTACTGACAACAGCTGCGTGAGAGGGGAAGCCGGCGCTCCTCCATTAACATGGAGGTCTATGGCGACGCCCCCCCCCCCGCCCCCTTCCGCGTCACCGTGACGCGATCGGGGCGGTGCCGCTGCAGCTTTCCGGGGAGGCATAGGATCTCCCCGCTGCCTGCTTTCCCGGCGGTTGAGGCGAGCCTGAAGCTCGGACGAGCTAGGCTCGTCTCAACCGCTAGGGAGGTTAAACAATTGGAGACACAGATTTTTTTTCCAGTAACTGAAGCGGTTACAGCTAGCACATCCCTTACTGGCCAACAACTCCTACAGGCAGTGTAAATTGGCACTAAAGTTGTTTAATTGGAAAATTATGGTCCAACACAGGAATAAGGAGAAAGCAAGAAGCTTGGAAAGCCCACCGGACAGAGAGGAACTTGCAGCCACAAGATGGCCCTGTTGTCAGTTTTCATTTCCTCAGTTGGAGTTTGACTCTTGAATACGATGTTACCCAAGCTGAAAAAATCACCTTTCCTCTCCTCCCATCCCCACTGCAGGCACTCTAATGCAGTTTGTCTACTCGTGCCAACCGAGAGGGCTCTGCGTGCCAATCTGGCCATGCATGCCATAGAGTTACCATCACTGACCTAGGTTTTATTTTATATATGCTCAGACCCCCACATATTAATGAGGATGCCTTTGCCGGGCATATAAGTGAATGCCCTGAGAGAGCCTCCCATGTCCCCAATGTCATCACTTATGGCAGGGACATGCATTCAGGAAAAAGTCACCGGATGGACATGGACTGGAGGGTGTCAAAAAAAATTCGACCATCTCTCATATCCACAAAACCTGACCTATTGTATCCAAAGGATAGATTTGAATGTATATTTTCTAGTTTATACATAATTGGAATTTTGTCCCCTTAGTATATATCCAGTTACCAATCCCTTAATGTATACAGTGGACCCTTGAGATGAGGCAAGAATTTTCATTTCAACATGTGATCAAAGTTTGTTTTACGACCTGAATTTGTTTATGCTTTCCATGGGCCATCCTGTGGCAGAAAGCGTTAATGAAGTGTATGCCAGTGCAAACGCTATTGCCTGGGGTTGCATCCAAAGACCCCAGTGGTGTCCAAAAACTTGCCTCTAATCCAGATATATGAACGTACTCAGAGGTGTAAGCAAGGACCCCATAGATGTAGGAATTTCCCTCTGTACTGAGGACGATCAGTGCATTTTCAGTACATCCATGCCCCAAAAAAGGTAGGAAAGATGAAAAAAAAAGAAGAGCATAAAGAGGACAATTACAATTGAGCAGAAGAAAGAATCTTAAACTGTTGTTTCTGGTAGGCTAGGAATATTATTAGCGTTTCTTGTATGTTACACATATTTTACATCTTTTTTGATTCTCAAAAATGTTAGGAAAGTGGTAATTTGTCAGGTCTGGGACAGATTATTGCCATTTCCATTATTTCCTATGGGAAAAAATGGTTTTGACCTACAACCAAACCTTCGGAACAAATAAAGTTGGTCAAGGGCCCACTGTATAGTAACCTCATAAATGGAGATACTAACTCCAGAAATAATGGCAGCATTATACAATTGTTTCTGAAGTTAGTATTACCATTGTTTAAGGTTATTGTATATTTTATAGGACTTGTTCTTTAATTTTTGAAAGTAGAGCAGGCAATATAGTTTTGTAAATCCTAATGCAAAATGTTACAATTGTTAATAAAACATGGATTTGTTGTAATTATACCTAATTATGTTATATTTGTTTATGCAGTTGTAAATGCAAAACTACCATTTCTTTTCAGAGAAATCCGACACCCCGCTAGCTTTCTCTTGCTATATCAATAATGTAAATAAACATCCATAATTTATAAAACTTAAGGCGGCGAAGGAAATTGGGTTAGTGAGTTTATGTACATGTTACATTACTGTATCAAAACAAGTGAAGTGATCATCTATCACAGATATAAAATACACGTGTTCTGATGAAAAATGTAAAACTTTTTTTGTTGCTCACAATGTTTTCCACATTTTACAATACTGTTATTTTTACTGAAATGGCAATATAACTCTGGGTAACAAAAAACTATGACTAGTATATGGGGGGTTGTAAAAACTGATATTGTAATATGTTTCAGAGGAGTGCCAGAAGGATTAGAAAAGGTCCAAACTTTAACTCTTTTAATGTTCTCATGATCACTATTATTCAATGTAGAGATGGTCGAATAGTTTTTCAAAAATTTCGAGTTAATTGCAAAGCCACCGAGCATAATATCATCACCAATTTTGCTGGAGATGTAGGGTTAGGGGTATACTGCAAACAAAAAAGTATGTCTCTAACACAAATAGTTTTTGCACAAATTAAGTTCAAAGCCAAGACAAAATTTTGAAAATCGGAATTTCGACTTTTATTTTGAACTTAAGTTATGCAAAAACTACTTGTGCTATAGTGTCCCCACTCCCCACAGCCCTTTTCTACATCTTCAGCAATTTTGGCGATGATATTCAGAGGCTTTGCAATCCGCTCACAAAGTTAGCTGGTCGAATTTTTCAACAATCTCTATTCAATAGTCTAGGCTAAAGGTGTCCATACAAGGGCCGATTTTTCAATTGATTCCCGAACAATTGATCACTTGATCGACCTTGCTCAAAGAAAACTTGATCAAACAAGGAACCAACATGTTGGGAAGTCCCTGTTTGATTGCAAAGGGTCCCCATCTAAAGTATTAAACCTTTGGGCAGTATTTGTTCTTGTTTATGAAGCAGCAGCAATATGTGCACCAGGCACTTCCTGTGTGGCTAACTTAGCTATTGGAACTCTATAGTTTTCAGTAGAGATGGATGAATTATTTTTTTTTTCACAAAATTCGACGATTTCAACAATTTCAAGTTATTATTAAAACCCCTGAGGGTGGTATCTTACCAAACTTGCTGGAGATGTAGAGAAGGGTTTGGGTGTATACTGCAAAAGTATGTCTCTAACACAAAGAGTTTTTTCACAAACTAAGCTCAAAGTCAAGTAAAAATTTTGAAAATCGGAATTCCGACTTTGATTTTGAACTTAATAAGGCAAAAACTACATGTGCTAGAGCAATAATTTTTTTCAAATGTTCCCACAACCCTTCTCTACATCTCCAGCAATTTTGGTGATGATACCATGTTCAGAGTCTTTGCAATCAGCTCACAAAGTTAGAAAGTCAAAATATTCGACCATCTCTAGTTTTCAGTATGCATCTTCACATCAATATTTCATGGTTTCAAAAAGTAACTCATAAGTGCTGCTGGGACATGTAGTCCAGAGAAGGAGCCTTTGTATAGTAAGGAGAGTGCACTCCTTATACAGTATGTTTGGTGGACCACTAGCACAGCCAAACCAATGAAGAAACAGGGAATAAATGTACTGAATAGAATTGGTAGAACTAGGCTTATGCTCCACTGTGCGGTAAAACCGTGCATCAAGCACAGGGATGTTTACGCATTCATTGAAAGTCAATGTTTGTTCATTTATGTAAGTTGCATACCATTTCTCGATGTACAAGGAAAAATTAATAAAAATTATAAAAAAAAAAGTCAATGGTTGTATCTTCACATTCGTTTGTGTGATCCGTCAGCTTGCTTTGCATTAAAATGAACGCAGAGCACTGCGTTAACAATAACTCGGCATAAGCCAACGCAAGTATGGGTGCGCATCCATAGAAAATCAAATAAGTCAGTTGAAACGCAATGGTATGTGTTGTTCAATGTGTTGATCAATCCGTTCATGGTATAAAACCAAACACAAAAATATGGATACATCACTAACGCATGGGTTGCATTTATTGGATCCATTAATGCAGCGCATCCTTAACGCATAGCCTAAAAAAAAATTCAACCGGTTTGACTGTAAGTTCATTGCAAAGACCCTGATAAGCAGCATAGGCAATATTCATATTCACAAAATATTGTACATTTTTTTGCCCAATATTCACAACAAATTTGTGAATTCGAGAATTTGTGATATCATGTCATTATTACCTTAAATTTGAAAAAATAGTTCACAATAAAAGTGCAGATATTCGCATATTTACATGATAAACACTACTGATGTAAAACTCTGGAATATTCTGGAATAAAAATTGTTGAATATTCTTAATCAACACATCCCCAATTTTGCTAAAGATAAAGAAAAGAGTTGAGGTATACTACAAATAGTTTTTGCATAAATTATGCAAATCATTATTTCAGACTTTGAACTTTATTTTTGCAAAAACTACAAATGCTAGAGCAATTCTTTTTTTTTAAATGTTCCCATAAATCCTTTTCTTCCAGCAATTTTAGTGATGATCTCATGTTCAGAGGCTTTGCAATCAACTCACAATGTCAGTTAAGCTACACAATCTGACCATCTCCAGTAGAGATGGTTGAATTTGTCGACTAGCTGACTTTGTGAGTTGATTGCAAAGCTTCTGAAAATGGTATCATCACCAAAATTACTGGAGATGTAGAGAAGGGCTGTGGGAACATTGGAAAAAAATTTTTACTCAATCATATGTAATATTTGCATAAATGAAGATCAAAGTTAGTAAAAATTTTGACTTTTGAAATTTTGATTCGACCTTAAACTTCATTTATGCAAAAACTGTTTGTATTAGAGCCACACTTTTCTGTAATATACCTTCAACGCTTGGTGATGATACCATGTTCATGGGCTTTGCAATTAACTCAAAATCATCGAAATGAAAAAAAAATGACCGTCTCTAATCTCCAGTAATGGGGCGGAAAGCTTTTTTTTGGGGGGGGATAACTTTTCTTTTGTCTATAAGTTAAGGCTTTTAGGTCGTGATATTTATTTTTACTTGCGATGTTAATGCTACTTCAACAGATCTAGGGACCAAATACAGAGGTTTATTGTTAGGGTTGACTTACACATTGAATGTGACAGTCTCTTTATCAATCTCTTTTACATTTTCACAGATCTAAAGTGAGAGAATGAGTTCTAGGAAAAGGGATGTAAAACTAAAGTTTCTTATTTTATAAACTGACTATTCCAGGAAATTCATTTTCACTAGAAAAACTAAAGAAATGAAACATGATTGATTGATTTGTATTTGCAAAAGCACCAGCAGCAAAGAGTGAAGAAACCATTGCAAAACAGATTGAGGAAGTTTTTTCTTTTTGTTTTTTTCCGTAAAACAAGCGGGGTTACTAAAATTGCGCTCTGTCAAAGCACTATGGACTATAAAATCAGGAGTAATCTGTCAGTGTCAGACATCATGTATATCCAGCGGTTCCACCTGGCATATTGCTGCAGAGTTACTATTGTGCTCTGTGTGAAGTTCTCATCATTAACTCTCAGAGCCCTCTGTCAGCTCTTAACTTGTCCATCAAAAGATTTAGATGGTGTTCACCGCCAACTGATTTTCTCTTTATGCGAGTTGTAGCTTGTGGTCTTTTATGAGAAATACTAGTGTATCTTCTTTTTTTGTGATGTTGTTGTTGGTTCTTTTAAACATAATTCAGTTGCTCAAATGCATTGATCACTTACAACGTGAGCTTTGCTGATGACCAGAGTGGCCATGGTGTCAGAGTGATGCCAGTCAAGGTGTTATGGGGAAGAGAGGGCTCAAACGCAATGGAAATTAAATCTAATTTCTAACTAGTGATGAGCGACTAGGCAATAATTTGCCTAATTTCACGAATACCCGCAATGATATTCGATTTGAAATTCATAATCTCGAATATTCACGCTTGTGGACGTTGATCGTGATCTAAAAATCGCAATTGCGATAAAATATGCGCAATACATGCAAGTCAATGGAGCTTGGATATTCAACTAGACGAATATTCCTCATTTCCATCAAAAAATCATGATTAATCGCAATGGCAGCAGATATCTGATGATATTTTTGCGATTATATTTATGATATGTTAAAATGGCGATATTCAAGCTAAATATTCGAAAACCGAATATTCAAGCTCAACACTATTTCTAACAACGACACCATTCTCTATGAGCAGACTCAGTACAGTGCCTGCTATTTACATTTCAGAAGAGTTGCCATTAAGCATTTACTGGTTCTGTTTAAGATTTGCAGTGTAGATATGTTTGCTCTGTGGAGAATCACACAAATAACCAATAACATGTTCAGGAGAAATAAAATGTGCAGCTTGCCTTGTTTTAAAGCTCAGTTCCAATACAACTTATCCGCCCAATGTTATAGAGGTTAATTCACTTAGCTTAGGTAATATGGTGATTATTAATGATGAATCCACCTAAACACCTGCTAGACTCCATGCACACAAGTGGGAAAGGCTTAACAGATTCATGGTAAAGTTATGGTGCCTTCAGAAATAATTATCAAAGTAAAGGTGCATTATTATTAGCTATGTCTTACAGGGAGTGCAGAATTATTAGGCAAGTGGTATTTTTGAGGAATAATTTTATTA
>CM070038.1:14265929-14288515 GCA_036250615.1 Ptychadena robeensis | reverse complement strand
CAGCTCTGAAATATGGCCAAACTGGTGGCAAGTGGCATCTTGGCAGCTGCATGCTTGACTATTCTCAGTTCATGGGCAGTTATTTTGCGCCTTTGTTGTTCCACACACTTCTTGCCACCCCGTTCACTATTTTGAATGAAACGCTTGATTGTTCGATGATCACGCTTCAGAAGCTTTGCAATTTTAAGAGTGCTGCATCCCTCTGCAAGATATCTCACTATTTTTGACTTTTCTAAGCCTGTCAAGTCCTTCTTTTGACCCATTTTGCCAAAGGAAAGGAAGTTGCCTAATAATTATGCACACCTAATATAGGATGTTGATGTCATTAGACCACACCCCTTCTCATTACAGCGATGCACATCACCTAATATGCTTAATTGGTAGTAGGCTTTCGAGCCTATACAGCTTGGAGTGAGACAACATGCATAGAGAGGATGATGTGGTCAAAATACTCATTTGCCTAATAATTCTGCACTCCCTGTATATCTTAAAGAGTTGGCTCCTAAGCAGCACAGTCAAAATGTTTAATATATTTTCATTTAGGAACCCCCTAACCTTTATTAACCTCCCTAGCGCACTGCTGAGGTCCAGATTTCTGTACCAAAAGTGCACCATAGAGTGTGTACCTATGTACCAAGTGTACCATTTTTCTTTATGTTGTAGGCCTGTAACTTCCCAAAATATGACCGTACAAGGGTCTAATAGACATCCTGAATATAATAATGTTTGAAACAAACAATTATGTAAAAAATATATATGTTTTTTAAATAAAATGAATGAGAAAACACAAAAATCAGGGCACAAAGCTTTGCTGCTTTGTACTAAATCTCACCCAAATAAAGTCTCTGGTGCCCCAGATGTGCCTATTTGCAGTTAACCCTCTCTAACCTGGTGTGATGGATGTGGTAAAATCACACCAGGGAAGAGAGGGTTACTGCAAATGGGCACATCTGGGGCACCAGAGACTTTTTATTCTGATATTTTGTACATAGAAGCATATTGAAATCAGTTTTCTACAAAGAAAACTGATTTCATGCAATTTACTTTCAAATTTCCCGCCGCCTCCCCGATGTGACGCCATCACGTCACTCGGAGAGGGGGGGAGAAGAGACAAAAGAGCCTGCAGCCATGTCACATCGGGGACATCGGTACCATCTCGTCCAGTGCTATAGTAGGAGTAGCAGCGCTGGACGAGATGGTGCCGTTCCCGACCGCTAGGGCGGTTAATGGAGCCAAAAGAAAGTAACATTACATCAATTTATTAAATATACATTAAAAAAATTGGGTAGACATAGTCGCAAAGTGCATAGATCAAATATATATCAAAAGGTGCAATATTTCAGAAACCATATATACATGATTGTTGTATCTGTTTTCAAAATACGCTTGTCGATTGTTGAATATGTAAGCTGTCAACGTGTTTTGCCCTTAACTTGGCCTTCATCAGGACAGGATTAGCATCATGTAAAGAATTGAGACTGTGTGAAAGTCGTAAGGACACCTGTTCGATCCTACAAGGGACAGCTAAACAGTACAAGACATATCGGTTTGAGCCAAAGGGAAAAGGTGTGTGTCACCCATAAACAAATTTACTCTTCCACCAGACACACCAATTAACCCTAAAGTGAAAATTGGGCAACTGATCTACCTAGATGCTGAATTTTAAACAACTGAATCGTGCTTCCATAATGGCAACAGTTCTATAGGTTGATCTAACTTCACTGCTGGTGTTTAGCGTTGTATCTGTCCAAAACCTGTCGCGCTCGTCGGGGTAGGGGGTCCCAGAAGAAAATACTGTAAATTTCAAATTATGGTGCCTTCTGAAAACCATTGCCTCAAGGAGGTAGACCCTCCAATCAATGCTCCCTTGCCATCTCACTTCTATAATAGAAATCATTGATCAATTCCTTGAATAGAGCCACCTCTTGGTATGGAAGATCATGCAACTATTTCCATGACTTCGCACCTGGATCTGAGTGTCTTGTCATGTTCGGGGCCATTACGTTATACAACATCCTTAACTCGGCACAGGAGCTTACTCAGTGAAGACTGAGGAGTGCATTGGAGAGCATACACTAAAATATTAGTGTACTTAACCTCCCTAGCGGTTGAGACTAACCCTGTTCATTCGCCATTCAGAGTCGCCCCAACCGCAGGGGAAGCCGGCATCGGGTACACCTGATGCCTCCATGGAAGGCTGCAGCGATTGTTAATGGAGGAGCGCCGGCTTTCCCGCCTACACAGCCGGTGTCAATAATGACACCGGCTGTGTGGAGAGCAGCGGAGGGAGTGAGCTCGATTGCTCGTACCGCGCTGTTTTCAACGAGCAGTGCGCTAGGAAGGTTAAGTTAAGGTAAGGGACTTGGCCACCTTTTTTGAGGAGAGCAAAAATTTTAATGTTTCTCCTTGCATTCTTTTAATGAAAAGTATCATGTTTTATATCATACATGTATGTTAAGGGCTCATTCAGAGGGTCAGAAGGAAACACTACTTTCCACAAACCAATTGCCCGAAAACCAGCATAGTCCGTAAATTTTTGAAAGTTTGCCTACTAGTATTAAACGGGCCTGAGTGCCTGGACACAGGTTGCAACCACCGCACACAGTGGCTGCTCTTTTAGGAGGGCTAACCAACCAACCAATTAGCCAAAATTTTTGCTTTATCGTAAATGTAAAGTTTTATGGGTGGACCACTGATATTTCCTGGGAGTGAAAGAGACTACTTTTTAATTTTTAAGTCCTTTTTTGAAATTTTTACATCCACATTTTTTTAAATCATTCTTTCTAGGTTCATATAGGATTACCTATGATGGCTGTTTTGACTTTACAATATTAATGATGAACACATGGCTTGATTAGAAAATCAAACTAGTACTCTATGGTAGAATGTGAGGCTGCTATTGATGATAATCTCGCTAATGCAAAAATCAGTTAATTTGGCAAACATGGCACTTTTGTCAGTTATTTAGAAGAATTGATTATGATAAGCTCATTTTCTATTTTTATTTCTTTAGATATTGTATAGGGATAACTGGTATTTATTCTGCAAAAGAAACCAATAAGTTGTGGGGAATATCCCTCAAGCCTATACATGCTTATCACTTGGATAGCAATTATGCAGGAAGTGGTAATGTGTAATATTTCAGAAGAAAACAAGTTAACAAAGAAAAAAATTTGATTGTATATCATTCCTCTCAAATGTTTTTACTGTGAAGATTGCTCATTTTAAAAATACTTTAAAAGGATTTTTTTTTTCATCGATAGCCACTCCATATGTTACCTGTTGCATTATTTATAAAGCAGGTGAAGTTATTGGAAATCTAAGCAAAGCAAACATAACTTAGTTTGCACAATTAAATACAGTATCATGACTATGTGCAATGAGGTTTGTTTTAAAATGGGCCAATTTGCACTCATTTTTAGTGATGATAATACTATTTGAATTCACGATATTTTGCAATTATAATTGCATTATGATTACCTTAAAAAAATGGTCATGTGGTATGTATTTTCTCATTGTGGATATAAGATCACAATATACGCCATCAAATTTGTGAAATTTGTGAATTCTCGAATAGCCGATATTCTGCAAATTTATTCTCAATTGAAGTATTCAAGCTCAATACTATTCATTTTTAGGTTTGCTGTTTGATCTGGCCAACCAGTACATCCTTAAGAGCTTTATCTTTTTCTGGGAATCTTATATTGAAATCCCTTGTTGAGGCTTCTCCTACAACCTCATGGATCCAGCTGGAATCATCTGCCTATTTACTATTCGTAGGGTTGTATATGAAGCATAAACCTTGAACTTGGCTCGTGATCATAGAGTAGACTATTGAGACACTCTTATCTCTTTCCATTTAAGATTTGACCTTTACCTATTCAAAACCATTTAATTCAGTTACAGTAGAATAAAGGAGATTTGAAGGAGAAAAGGGAAAAGCTTTGCAGTAGTATAACATAATAAAATTTTTTATTGCTGTGTATATAACAACTTTTGTAGTACTGTATGTCTAAAGCCAAAACATAGATTTTTTTTTTCTTTAAGATGATGGTATGGGAAGTATCATGGCTAAAATAATTTCTTCTTAATTCTCCTATGAATTCTTGTCTTAATGTAAATTAATAAAGACCTTTTAATAATATTTATCTTATAACTGATGAAATATATATATATAGTTGGAATACTTTGGTGGGCAAAAACCCCCACAAAAATGGTTATAATGGCCTAAGGCCATCATTAGGGTCATTCAAAAACCTATTTTAAAATTTGACCATTAAAAGTAATGAAAAAATCCAAAATGGTCAGTAGGCCAAATGGAGAAAGTGAGTCTTCCCCAGCAATGGAAGATAGTGTATTCTGAAGACTTTAGATTTGGCTTTGAAAATAGTGGATTTTTTTCTAATGGTTTGTGCCTTTTGTATCTTGAAACATGTGTTTCTGGAATGTATAGCATACATGTCAACTTTAATTTGCAAGAATAAGGGAAAAATATTTGAAATCTGGCTTTTTCGCGTTCCAAATATGTCACTTCCGGTTTTGGATTTAGTTTTCGGCTGATTAAGGAGAGAGAGAGTTACAGGATTTGGGCAGAAAAGCCACATTAAAAACATGACTTGGCCGGCCAAAACAGAATAGCTGACATGTATATAGGGACCTAAGCAATGCCTAATATTACAAGACTGATATAGTGTAGAAAGCTTGTTGGAGTGGAAAGGCCTTCTGGCACTCAATGTCAATGCCACTAATTTAGCCCCCAAAGCCCGGGGATCTGCTGTAGAGACGTTTCCTGTTAATATTAAAAAATCAATGATTCTATATAATTCTATGTGTAAATTAAATCATATTTGTTCCTTACAATAGACTATTTGAAGACAATATTGCCAGGGAACCATGTGATCTATTGCTTAGGCTTTAGTTCACATGAGATTGCTTCAGACCACTTTTTTTCTCATGGCAAGTTCAGGGATTCGCATGTATTACAATAATAATGTGATTTTGTTTTGCTGACACGTGCACTTGTGATTCATGTGAATTTTAATGTTATCTCCACTTTAATTTATTTTCAGAGCATCTTGGTGTTAAATCCCAGGACTCCCGGGCATGCATCTTTGCATTCTACAGCGGTAAAGAAGCAAGCTAAGAAGCAATGGAAACGAAATCCTGACAAGAACTGTGCTGTAAGTACTATGTGCAGTTCTTTGAAATAATATACCATTGAATATAAGTACATGTAGATGTATTATTTTTATTTTAAAAGTAGGAATCCAGAGTCTATACAATAAATGCATTTTCATTCGTCGGGTAAATGTGAGACTTTAAACTCCATTTTACATGTACTCAAGAGTATCTCGGTAAGTAGAACTGCCTTATCCATCTGGCAGGTAGCAAATCCTCTTGCCATCTGTACATGAACTTTGCTGAACCTAGTAAAAATAGAAATGTTATTAATGATGCAAAGGCCATGAGATCAAAACGATGTTGAAGTACGTCCCTTTAACAAAGAGACTGTGTATATTCTTGCATTAAACATTTACATAAATATGGGTGATTTGAATCCCTATTGATTTTATTAATGTCTCATCTCAATTTGCTTTAATTTCTTGTGCAATTTCAATAAGAGAGTAAAACAATAAGGGTTCCCTATACACGGATCTTTCAATTTTGGCTACATATAATCGCTAGTCGATCGTTTGGGCATCGAACAAAATCACTCTTTCTTCAAACATGATGACGTCACCACACTGAGATCGGCCTTGGATTGATTGAACCCCCTGTGTATAGGGACCCTAATAACCTTTTTAGTAGAATCGAAGGATTCCGTATAGAAAAATACAGATCCCAAGAATTACAGATATGTTTTTTTTTGGTTCCATATATACAAATAATGTTCAGTTACGTGTGGTATTTGTACATTATTTGTGTGTATATATATATATATAATATATGTGTATATATAGTATATGTGTGTGTAAGTATATATATATATTTTTGTGGTAGAATCAAACATTAGGAACATATTTTATAGTAATGTCCTACAGTATACTGCAATGCATTTACAGAGTAGTATTTGGCCATATTTTTTTGGGTAGAACTAGTCCTTTGAAGCTTAGGGATATGTAATACAGTGATGTCCCACAGTGTGCAGTGGAACTTACGCAGTAAAAAGAGTCCATTTCCCAATAGAATCTGGCCTTGCAACCCCAAGGACATGTAATGTAGAGATGAGAGTCATAGGCAATATTCCTATTTCCAAAATATCACAAATTGTTCGCCTTATAGAGATGAAATGATCAACAGTCATTTATTTCCTTTATTGCGCAAACCAGCACTTGTACATGTTGTGAACTCCATATACACAGATTACCTTACAGAATTTGTATAGGCACATATTGTGAATGCATTGCATGGTAGTTCTGTGCACTGATGTAAAAAATCTTGAATATTCACAGTTATGAAGATATAGCTCTATATTCAAGATCTACACAAATTCTCGAAGTGACGATACTATTAATAAAATTACACAATTTGAATATTCACAATCAACACTTATGTAATGCAGTGAGTTCCCACAGTGTATTATGCATTAACACCATAGATTTATAGATTATATGAAACTATGGGAAATGTGACCTTTTGCACACATTGCTATAATCCTGTTGCTGGGGAAATTGTGCCTTTTGATTTGGCTGCAGTACCATCAGTGGGTGTGTACTATGCAACAGTTGAATTCAACACAGATATGTTGACACAAAACCAAAATGAAAATCCAATTTTCTACTTAAATTTCCATTATTTGAACATTCAATATTCATACTTTTATTAATTAAAAACAAGTCTAGGTCAGCAAGTAATACGTATGTTCAGTCAAAGTGCCATTAACCTTTAATGTAGACCACAAGTTTACTCTTGGTCAGTAACTAGAGATTTGAAGGAGAGAGAAATCCAATCATTTTTCTAAAAAAAAGTGTGGCATTAAGAGATTTTTCAAAATGTGTTTGAACTGAGAGGATGAGCTGATGATCTGTTCTTGAATTGGAACCAAAGATTTCAACCTTGAACATTTTTAGCAAAATGGAATGACGGTAGAGTTTGGAGGTTTGAAAGGGAAGGGGTGTGACCTATAAGTCAAAGATTTGGGCAAGACTATTGCAGACTGACCTTTAAGACATCCTCAGATGTTGTTTCCTGAAGGGTTTTGCAGGGTTAAAAACTGGGGGGTGCTCTATGAAAATTGGTGGGGGCAGAAAAAAAATGCTGCTATCACCACCATCACATATGGGTTTACCCCAGGAAGAGCAATTAGTTGAAGATGAGATAAAATTGGGCGATTATGTAGTTCTAAAGGTGGTCCTACATAGTTAAATGTTTCTGTTCGATCTACTTAACAATAGACCTTTTTAAGTCGATTTAAAATCGATTCCTTTTTAGCTAAATCAATTGATCAAAAGTGATCCAAATCAATCAGGCAGTGAGGAGGGAGTATCTGAGGAGTTTTCTTGGTATTTCAATTTATTTGTATCTGATGGTACTATGAAACTTGTGCACAGAACTAAGGAAATGAAACAATCGTTGTGAATTGATCACATTATGTTTTCCAAAATTATAGTTTTAAAACAAATTTTTTTTAAGTCCTTAGAACCGAAAATCAAGCCGTGTATGTCAAGCTTATGTTTTGTTAACTTATTCATTACACACTGGTAAAAAATATAATGCTTGCTAAGGGAGAGGGCCCTCTTCATGATATTAGGCCCTTGTACAAAACTCATAGAGACTGCTTGTTGCAGTTTAATCAGAAAGATGAACATGAGTATTATTCAGTGTTCTTCTTCCTCTTAGATACTAACTCTGCTGCTGAGTTTGTCAGAAGTCTAAAGCCCTGTTCAGTCTCCTGCTTTAACAGCTTATCTTCTAGTGCTTCCTCCATGCTCTTGAAAGCAAAATAAAATAAAAAATATATATATATACCTTCTCAAAGCCTAAGTGATCTGCTGGTACTGGCCAAGAGCAAAGGGATCTGCTGGAACAAGGACACAAGGAGCACAACCTAGTACAACAAAGTAAGGTACTGTAAATTGTTAAATAATATGGAATAGAATAAAACAAAACAAAATACAACATACTCACATTACAGGAGGTTTACAAGGATTGATATCTTAGAGCCATGTGCTTTCCAGGATGACCTCACTTCTTGGTTAGGGATGAGATCACTTCTTGCTTACAGATGCTGGAGGGCTCAACAGGAACAATGGGAAGCGCTTCGAGCGGAGGCTATTTTTCAACCATCAAAGGGATCCTCAAATGATCTGCTGCTACTGACCAAGAACAAAGTGATCTGCTGCTCCTGACCAAGAGCAAAGGGATCTGCTGGTACTGACCAAGAGCAAAGGGATCTGCTGGTACTGACCAAGAGCAAAGTGATCTGCTGGTACTGACCAATAGTGATGAGCGGCATAAGCAATATTCAAATTCGCAATATTTCGCGAATAATTCTACTATTATTCGATTCTATATTCGGAAATTCGGATATTCGCCATGTATTGCGAAAATAATATTCGCATCGCGAAAATCTTCAAAATGAATGGTCACATGCTATGTTTATTTCCGCAATGCGAATATTATTTTCGCAATACATGGCCATACCGCGAATATTCGGAATTTCGAATATCCGCCGACATATTCAAGATATTGGCAAATTCTCAAATTGCCAATATTTGCAAAAAATATTCAAATATTCGAGCTCAACACTACTGACCAAGAGCAAAGGGGTCTGCTGGTACTGACTCAGAGCAAACCTATGGTCTGCATTAAACGTTATGGCCACTTAGACTGAACATAACTGTAACTAGCTGACCTAGAACTGATTTTACTTATTAATAGTGATGAGTATTGAATGCTCAAATGATGGAAATTTAATTTGTTTCAGCATTTCTGTGTTTGATTCAACTTTTTTTTTAAATATGGAAGTATAACATCAAAGACTACATGGTAAAGCCTCATCTTTTGGGAGGTTGGCTGTCTCCTGACCCTCCTTCCCTCCTTTATTTTTTATTTGCATCAAGGCAAGTTAGGTTGATTCACACTTGCTCATGATTATAAGCAGCATAGGCAATATATGGATTTGCAACATTTCGCAAATAATTCTTTAAATATCCAAAGTTAATTCGCAAATTTGAGCTCTCCTGTCCATTATACTGGCATTTGTAATTGCAATTTATTGTAAAAGCAATGGTGTGTTGTCACGGTAATATATCGTGGCAGAATGTAAATTTGCTGCTGTAGTGTAAGCCCATGAAACAATATGAAGTCATTTGCGAATTCTTTGCAAAAATCAGCATTTGTACATGCAAATATTGCATGCGCAATGCTTGGTACTTTCCCAAAATCTCCAATATTCAAGATTAGGAAGATACAGCACTTCAAGATCTTCATGAATTCTCAAAGTGCCTACATTCCCGATACAAATGCGCGATTCAAATATTCATGCTCAACACTAGTCATTATACCTAAGTGGGCAGATCAATATGACAGACATTCAACTGACTTGCTGTTCTCCTGTAATAATTGACTCTTCCCTTAATTTGTTTGAGCAGTGATGACATTGTCTCCGTTAAGCATGAGGTGAATACATATCTCTAAAGATTATTTGAGTGGCATTACTGTACTGAATACAAAAGTTTTCCATAATAAAATGTTCTATAACTTAGTAAAGTTGAGAACTCTAGATAACCTCTGTTTTCTATCACTGTTTGCGTACCTGTAAAGACTTTGCCTATATAAAAGCGTTGCAATTTAACAGATAACAGTAGAAAACCTGAATTATATGAACATTTAATTTTCGTAGAACAAACTTTGCAAAGAGAAAAACCTTTTTATTCTTAGTTGCCCTTGAACAACACGTTTTTCAAATCAACCTTCACTCTTATTCACAATACCATGTTGCTAAGTAACCAAACCTATTTTCTTCTTTATTTTTAGTCAATATATAGGAAAGATATTTTTTTTACAGCACAAAAAACATAATGCAAATGGACAGTGAAAAAAATTCAGTTTCTATATTCTCTAGTATCCTTTAAGAGCCATTTGAAGATTGTACAGAAATGTTTTAGAGTAGTTGGAATGCTTTTTAAAACTCAATTGAATTCTTATATGTATACTTTCAATACCATTATAAAAAAGTAAAATGGCAAGAAAAACTCACATTATTATATACATTAAATGCTTAGCCCAAAGAAAATCTGCCCTCTAAAGTACACCAGTAAACCAGTATGGTACATTTCATCAATGTCCATGTAAAAATTGTATCATATCTTGGGTATACCATATTTTTTGGACTATAGGACGCATGGCAGGAAAGCCAGAAAAAAATGGGGAAAAACTGGAAACTGCAGTTAGGTCTCCCCTCTAGGCACACACACAGGCAGACCTAGATGGAAGCTGCTGGCTTGCATCTTTCATCGATCTGTCTCTGATGTACACTACAGTACAAATGAGAGATCTGGTAATGGGTGGATCTCTGATCTGACGGCTACTCCAGCTCCCCGCCTAATCTTTTTGCCGGGAGAGCTGGCGTGAGCAGTTTTGACCTCTCCAAAGACATTCTTACTGACTGGATTTGTGCAATAGACTGCTTTTCTGAAATAGCTTTTTTTCTATTATTTCCATTTCCAGGGAGCATTTGGCCTTTGGTACAGTTTGTCTATAACTACACCATGGAGTCACTATACTTTTTTTTTTTATGGCAAGGACAGTTATCTTTATTTTTCTATACCTTACTGCCCCAAAATTCCAACACTCTGTACTACTTTAACCGCATTGGGTTCTAGGCTCAGCATCATCTTCAGCAGTCTACCCTCAAATAAAATCTGCAAATCAGCATCACTAAAGGGCTTTATTTGTCAAGCTTTAGAAAAAGTTTCTTACCTTTTTTTCTTCACTTTTGTGCAAAGTTAAATGTAATTTGTTGTGTAATATGTTTTTCAAAATGTAAAATAATAAAACTTTTAAACCGAAAAAGTTTGTCATGCCCCCAAGAGCACTAATATTCTGATCACTTTCATAAATATTCTTTTTTTTTTCTTCTTTTTTTTTTCAAACACAAATATTCTTAATTGACCTTCTGCACAACACTCAACTTCTTTGCAGGAGATATAGAGGCTCAAGTCTAGCCACTGATATGCACTGGTACATATAAAAGGAAAGTTGTGGGCAAATCCAAATAGCTTACATATGAACTAATAAAAAATAAAAACATTGTCATGTGAATTAAATAACACTGTTCTAGTTACAATATTAACTGTCAAGGGAGATATATCTTTTGGGTCATCTGAAGGCAATTGTCTATGCTGTGAAGATACAAGATGTGCAGCACATGAAACTACAAATACTGGAAGCCTGTGCTAACATTTCTCCTGCGATGTTGCTATCAATGTGTGAAGAGTGGGAGAAGAGGGTTGCATTGACAATCCAACACAATGGGCAGCACATTGAACACATTTTATAAGTGGACAGAAACTTGTAAATAACTCATTAAAGAATAACGCTATGTTGAAACCAAATGTCACATCCATTACCTGGAACGCATAGTTTTTGGAGACTTTTTTTACTGGAAGACCGAGTTCTTTACCCGGTCTTCAGTGAAAACATTCTTCCTCCAACAGGACCTTAATGCTCCTGATCCTGCTGGTGGAAGAATAGTAAGCTTCTTCTCGCTGGCGAATGGGGCGGGTCGAACACCCGTACTGCTCGAGTGCAAACATCCATGTTCGGACAGTTCGGCCATCACTATTTGTAGTATACCCTCAACCCTTCTCTACATCTCCAGCAAGTCTGATGATGCCTTTTTTATGCCCTTTGTAACAACTTACAAAGTTAAACTAATTAAAATTTTAAAAAATTTCTCATCACAAAATCAAAATCACAGAATCTTCAAAACAGATCTGCAGAAAGTTTATTATTGTATCCAAAATGCGTTCTACGTTACCATATTGTTACCATATTGGCATTTTATTTTTTAAATGGGGTTAGCCTTGAGATAATCCAATACAACAGGATATATTCTGAGGACAATTAGTTAGATTTTGATTACAGTTTTAGACATATGAGACAGCCATTTCTTTTTTAGAGTTCATTTTTCTGCTCAAGTGATATGAACAAATGCATTAAGACTAAATGTAGTGGAACAAATAGAAAGAGGTAGTGTACTAGCCATGATACTGCTAAGGATGAACTATTCAGTTTCAACAAAAATAGTTGTCCTTCTAATTACAGCCTAATTCAGAGCTAACTGGTGGAATGTAAATAACAGAACAAAAAGAGAATTACAATGGATGGTGTGATTTGGAGGGAGTGCAGACTACTGAGAGGCACCTGCTCAGCATTATGATATGTGAAAGGAGGATGTGCCTGAACTTTAAGTTGGAGAAAAATCTAATTTTGAATGCAAAATACTCTACTTATCATAGGATTTTTTTATTTATAGATATTATATATATATATATATATATATATATATATATATATATATATATATACTCTTCCCTAATGGTCCCTTTTTTGTAAGATCAACTATAGGCAAGTGTTTGTTTGTTTAATTCATTGGTGATTATGTTTTATTGTTCAAATGTGTCTACATTTGTTTGATGAAACATATTATCTTCAGGTTCAGGAAGTGAGAGAGTATGCTAGTGGCATCCCCTATTGCATGAAAGTCTTCTCTTTATATTATTAACCTCCCTAGCATTTTAGACAAACCCAGTATTGGAATCGGGACAACCCCACATATTCCCAGAAAGGTGCAGTGATTCTGTAGCATTGCAGCATTTCCTGGAGTTGTGGCACCGCCATGATCGGGTCACGGTGATGCCAAAGGGGCTGGGGGCGAGCCATAGAACTCTATGTTAATGAAGGGCGTCACTGATGTTGTTGTCACTTCCTTTGCTTAACCTTGATGTCTATGTAGTGTGTGAGTAGTTGTGTTGAGTGGCTCAACCAGTGGTAAGCATTACTATTGTCTGAAAAAGCCATTTAAATTATACAAACAAACAAATGGTATTTGTGGAATTGTCTTAGTGGGGAGAAATCTATCCTCAAATATGTTTTTGGAATAAGTCACTATGGTTTACTGTTTGACATGTTTGTTTTTGGGTAACAGGTGGGTGGCCATTTTAACACCTCTCTCAGGGCAGGTTTATCACACCTCACAGCTCCGATCATTCTAATGCCCAGGTGTCCAACCTGCGGCCCTTTGGGTGTTGTTCAGCGGCCCTCCTTGGTGAACCACTTGGGTTCCCCAAAACTGCTAATGCATAGGGCATAGGAACTTAAGCTGGCCATACACCTTCAGATTTCTCTGTCAGATTTCCTTCAGATCAGATCAGATCTACCAACAACCATGTAGTATAGTGTCCTCCCTGATAGAATACATAGTGATTGGAAGGTGTAGAAAGGTCCTCATATTACATGGTTTTGGTAAAACAAAATCTGATCTGAAGGAAATCTGACAGAGAAATCTGAAGGTGTATGGCCAGCTTTACCTCTCCACCACCACGAGGCGTCTTCACCCGGGATGTTCTTAGAGCGGGAAGAGTAGGAGAGGTATGGGACTCAGGCGCCGAGCATGCTGATTGGCATACATGAAAGCCACATGACACAAAATGTACATTACCATACTGCAGTGTTCTCTAATGCTTTAAGTATCAAATATATATAGTAAAAATAATTTCATCTAGCTCTGCGTGCTGTCATTTCTTTATTATAAAATTCTTATACAAATCAGTATAGATGAAAAAGGTTATGTGCGGCCCTTTAGTGATGACGGGGGCCACACTTGTAGCCCTCCATATCAACTCCGTTGCCCACCACTGTGCTAATGTATTAACACCTTACTTCCATGAGGCTCAGACCCCATGCTAGTTAACAGATTATGTGGCTTGGAGCTATACCCCAGGGTATATATTCGTATATATTATATATAGAAGTACGATCGTGTATAGTCACTCTGAATTGAGAAAGCCAGGCGGATGACTAGTCTTCAAGTAACAAAACACAGCAAGTTCAGTGGATTTGAATTAAACACTCCAGATATACAATAGAGAAAAAAATTCAACCATTTCGAGTTAATTGCAAAGCCACTGAACATGGTATCATCACCAAACTTGCTGGAGATGTAGAGAAGGGTTGGGGGTATACTACAAAAAAGAAAGTATGTCTCTAACACAAATTAGGTTTAAAGTCAAGTCAAAATTATGAAAATCCGAATTTCGACTTTGTTTTTTAACTAAATTTATGAAAAAACTCCATGTGCTAGAGCAAAAAAATGTTTTTTAAATGTTCCCACAACCCTTTTCTATATCTCCCAAAATTATGGTGATGATACCATGTTCAGAGGCTTTGCAATCAGTTTACAAAGTTAGCAAGTCAAAAAGTTCGACCATCTCTAGAAACAAACACGGCAAGTCCAGTTGATTTGAATTAAACACTTCAAGTACACAATAACAAGGATGAATGAGAACCTTAACAGTCATAAACTAATAAGTGTTACTACCAGAATCACCATGTAAAAAATATTAAAATGAAACCTAATGGGCTGCAATGCTCAATCTCCCTGCCCTTTTGAGTATTATCCTGACTCTTATATGATCATCCTCTAATTTGCACAGTTGGACATGGCATTGAAACTTGAACGCGTCAGTAAATCCAGATTTTATATTTTGCCCCTTCAACAACATAGGAAACCACAGTGCACAAACAATGCTCATTTTCCAGCACAGACAACTTTTCTTTAATTTAAAAGTCAAATGTTCTCTCTGAGGAAAGATACACTTGTTTGTGGAAGATCATTAAAATGCTAAGTTGTTTGCAAAATATTTTGGCGTCATGTATGATGCTCGCTGAACATTTTATCATCCTCTGTTGTTCTATAAAAGCGCACTGCCTTTAGAAAAAGATCTACGCTCTTGTTGGTGCAGGGCAATTAATTTTAGATATATTATCAAGGATAGATTCTTTTACTATGCCGCCTTGATTTAAACTTTCAGACTAGAAGCAGTTTATATTTTTTTTCCTTTTCATTCCTCCATCCATTTCATTTTTAGACAATATTTTTGAAGAAATAAGTGTAAGGGGAAAATGTAAGGCCATTACTTTGACAGTGTCAGACAAAAGGCTTATTAACAAGGTTACAACAACATTGTTCAGAAGTCTAGTTAAAATATGTTGAGGATTGCTAAAATGCCCTTAATTAGTCATGGTGTTATACACCCAAAGAGTGTTATGTAAAATAAACTCCATTTACAGAAGTTAGAAGGAACCAAAGCGCTACACAAATTGTATTGACAGTGGGGTTACTATATTTGGTTACAATTGTTCAAATGAAGTGTAGTTACTGTAAAACTGTTACATGAGTGAGTCCAAAGGAAAACAAAATGGCTGTCCATAAAAAAATAACATAATTATAAAAAACAATTAAGCATTTACCACGGATACAATGTCAACCATAAAAAAATATTGGCTGTATGTAATCAAATACAATAATTTAAGTTTTCTGGGGATGCCTAAAAAATTTTTTGTAATTAATATAAGTTTGTGTCTAACTGCACTCCACTTTGTATGGTGGGTTCTTCGCTAATGGTGGAGCCACCATGGATGATCCAGAAAGTAGTATTGATTGGTACACTGGTACATCTTGCCCACCTTTTTTTCCTGACTATTTCCCCAAACATATTTAATGGTAGAAACAGATATATCTGGGTTTTACAGGTATGCCTTGCTTGCAGATGGCGTATATATTAGAAGTAAACAGTC
This sequence comes from Ptychadena robeensis, assembly GCA_036250615.1. Taxonomy (NCBI): domain Eukaryota; kingdom Metazoa; phylum Chordata; class Amphibia; order Anura; family Ptychadenidae; genus Ptychadena; species Ptychadena robeensis. The sequence continues at coordinate 14,272,711 of CM070038.1, read as the reverse complement.
ATTCAAAGCTCACATGGTAGCAAAGACATAAATTAATGTGATTCCACAGGGACAAATGGTCACAGGTCTATCACCCTGCCCATTCTATTCCAATGGCAAGCTTTGGTTGAAACATTAAATGTCTGGCCTGCCCCATGGTTGTGAATTATGGTAGGTGAACCTACATAAGTCCTACGCTAATTATTACTTTTAAAAAAATTGGAATTGGTAGATTCGGTGAAGCAACTATTCAACATTCTTTTAAGATTACCAGCATTATGGAGTGATGCTGGAGAACTGATTGCTAATGACCATTCTTTATCCAATTGACATTCACTCTGGAAGAGCACCCTAGCGACCACCAGCATCTCTCCTATCACTCTGCAATCACTCGGAATTGCAGTTACCACAGACACAGTAACAGCAAGATCGTCAGAGGAGAGCAGAGACTGAGAGGAGAGACTCTGCAGCTGTTGGCCCCCTCCTCCTACTGATCAGTGTGGAGAATGACGCTGGGCTGAGAGTGTAGTGCTGCTAGTGACATCTACTGGCTGAAATGAATATTGTATTCATTGAATTTATTGCATTAACCCAACTGGTGTGAAAACTTATAAAATCTTTTTTTTTTCTGGTTTTCCTGCCCTAAACACTGGGTGCGTCTTATAGTCCGGTATGGGTCTCCTCCCTGATATGTTGATTTGTGCATCTTTCAATTATTGTTATGTGCTTTTTATTCTTCTTCCTCTATTGGCCTATTTATTTCCTTTTTATATATTTGTTATCCTTTACAAACTGATAAATAACCCATTATATATGAGAGAAATGATGTGTGTCTGTGTGTCATGGGAAGCTTTCAGGTTTTGTTTTTAAATGTTTTCCTGAAATTAGGATGGATTAGCAGACTATCTTCTGAAAACAATTTAGGTCTGGTCCACACATCCTCTTTATGTCCTTATCTTGACACTAGAGATGATCAGTTGGATGCCAGAATGTTGACATTGGCATAAAAATACATGTAAATTGTATGTAGACTGCAACTAAGCCAATCTGCTCGCTTGGCTCAATTTGTCTACATACACTATGCAAGCTAATGCTGAAATTGTGGCATCGCAATGACCATCTCTAGTTGACATGCATTTTTGTGTGAATAGGCCAATTAGTTATAATGTGAACTTTTTAGACACGCTCAAAATGCGTTGTCCAGCGTTCTTAAAAACGCATGGGCATGAGCCCGGGCCTAAAATGTGAAAACAAAAGGTACAGTAAACCCTTGAGAAACAGCTGGCTTGACGTCAGACGAACTTGAGTTACACACAAAGTTAGTTTTATCTTACAACCAACGTCTTGTAAACAAAGACCTAGCATGTCAGAGAAGTATTTGTTAGCTGTACTCTGAAAATAAGTCCTCAAACATGCATATTTGGGCTCAGACTGTGCATCAAAATAGTCCCAAAATAGCTAGAAAAAACAAAAGGAAGAAAGATAAAGAAAGTAATCACAATTGATAAGAAGAAAGAAATTTTGTAAGGAAATTGAACAGTTGTTTGGTGGCTATGGAAGACAGGGCAAAACAAGGATAGACTCTCCCCCCCACCCCAAACAATGAGGATTTTTCGAGTAATTTGCATACAGACAAGATTTGTATATGCTGGCACCATATATGTATATCAGGGGGTTTCTGAGGGTCTATCGTTTGCCCAAATAATTTTCTAGCCAGAAACTTCAAAGTATCTTTTAACCCCTTGTGGGGCACATTTTATTTAAAAACAAATATTTTCACACAGTTACACCACCCAACTAATCGTTAGGTTGTACACAAAAAAGAATACAGAGATTCAAAGCAAAATGTATATCCGGAAAGGAACGGGGGTCTCCTACAAATGGTGGTCCCCGTTTCTCCCCTCCAACAGCTAGGATTGATAAATGCACCGGGATTGGTTCGACGCGTTTCGTCTTCTATGGACTTTGTCAAGAACGCCCGTGCTCTGTCCTTGCTTTCTTTTGTGAGTTTTGATTTTGCCGTTTGTTGTACTTTAGAAATTCGTATTCTTTATTGGTGGGGAATTCCCGACCTTGGGTGCCTGTGCAGCAAAGAGAGGGGTCCCTTCATCGGCAGTGAGTCTTTTGTTAAGCTCCAGTCCTCCAAACAGTTCTGACGTCCGCCCCTCTGACCACCATTGCTCCAGCATATACAAATCTTGTCTGTATGCAAAGAAGAAAGAAATTGTGAATAGATATGAAAGTGGTGATCATGTGACAAGTAAATCATGTCATAATGGACCATCTGACCAATCTACAAAAGTCTACAGACTCTTCCAAGGAGAGAAAGGACAGATGGAGAGATGGATTCCTGATGCTCTTATGGAAGAGGACTTGCCTTCCCAACAATAACCGCCTTCCATTTCATCTTCTCTTCCTAGCAATATTTGATTGTTGTACCGTGTTAGCCATCAATGAATACAGAAAGTTTGGTGTTCAAGTGATACAGTTTATTGGACTTCAGTTAGCAAATAAACTGTATCACTTGAACTCCAAATTTTCTTCTCTTCCTAAAAGCCAACGAGCACAACATGAATAATGATTTACAATTTGTTTTTGGTAAATTAGGCACATTTTAACTTTTTGTTGAAAACACAAATAAACTTTTTGAAGGTTCTGGTATTACACATATTATACAACACTTTTGTTAGGTAGACTTTTGGTGATTCAGAACACATATGTGTATTTTCATTATTTCTTATGGGACTTGCAACCAACCAATGGGAATTAATTTATTCGTCAATGGCCTGCTGTACATGTGAAACAATCCTTTGTGAGGGACTATATGTTTTGCCAGTAGTGATGGCCAAACTTCCTTTAGGTATGTCTGCGAACAGGCGGATCGGACCTTTTAAAAAGTCAGACGTCTGCCTGTTCACGGGGAGATTAAACCTTTTTTTCGATTCAAACGAAAAGCACAGTTCCTGGTTTTGATATCCAGATGTGATGTAACTTCCGGTTTTCTTTTACAAAAGACCAGGTTCTTTACCTGGTCTTTGGTGAAAAATTCTTCCACTGGCCGGATCTTTCTGCTCCTGATCTGGCCAGTGAAAGAATAATAACCTTCTTCCCGCCGGTGAACGGGGCAGGTTGAACACCCGTACTGTGCACCGAGGGGAGAAAAATGAACATGTTATGTTTGCGGTGGACAGTTCGGCCATCACTATTTGTCAGGTAGGTATTGTATATAATGCATATGCACATATATATTGTATATATGCACACATGGCAAGTTAGCGTCTCTTTGTGTTTTATTTTATGTGAATGTTTGTGTGTGCACATAAATTACAACTATATCTAAAAGCGGCACATAAGGAGTAAATCTCAAATGCGGCCACCAAAGAAGGCATTATATGCATAATATTCTAAGAAAAAAGGAACCGTATGCTTTCAATATTGTGAATTAAACTAAAAACTATATATCAGCTGTCAGAAGCCCAGCTTCCAGATAAAAAAAAAAAACTCTCACAAAGCTTCTAATAACAGATATTATTTTTTCAGATGGTTATTTGTCACCTTTTATTTTCAGTCATCTCTTTTCCTGCCCCTTGGTATTTGTCTTTTAAAGTTAATTTCCTTCTTAATCCATCACTCTTGCCATTTTGGTGTCAGATCGGCTGCTACTGCTTATTTGCACATTTACACTATCTAGAATCAGCCGGCCATTTTGGGTAGATCACGAGTTGAAATTTTTTTCCCCGTTGAAGCTGATGCAGCCTGAATTTGAATGTGCTCTGCGTTAAAGCCGGAGACACAAAAGAAGATTGCAGGTGGGCTTCTGCATAAGTAATGACACCATGTTTGTAATGTGCCAACTGTGCAATGATTATAAAAGACTGTAATTTCTTTTGTTAGGAAATTCATAGAGGAAAAACAACACAAGGCCAATTTAGTGCATTTTTTTAAATATGTTTTTAGAACTCTGAAAAATACACTTCTAATAAAACTAAAAATGAAATTACTATTCAATGTGGTTCAAGTGTGCATGCTTATTCCTGCAGGCATTTTCAGGATCAGCAACCTCTTCTGTGATTGTAAGATGTTTTAACCTCGGGCTTGCAAAAATAAAAAAAACACTTGCTAGTTGTTCTGAGATTGGATTTATTCCAAGGGGGAAGGTTCTATGTTCTTCAGTCAAAGGAGTCTGCAGACTTCTTTTTTTTTTTTACATTTAAACAGAAAAAAGGTTTTCAAAAATTCTTTGACTGATTAAAAGAAAATCCATGTCAATTGATCCAGCATGACTGGATGAAGTGTGTAACCGGTCTCGTGTCCTGTCCTCTGTTCTGGGCATTTATTGGGGTCTCTAACCTAAAGCCCTATATACCAGATTGCTTATGGTGTCATCGCTCCCAAATTTATTCAATATGGCAATGTAGACAGCAAACATTATCATTATTTGTAAAAGTGCCTATTCATTCATTTTCTTAACTAAGAAACGTATCTGGTTTACCTGCATGGCTTATTTATATTCTGGAACAGGTACCATTGGACAACTTTCAAAATGAGAGATGGTCAATAGTGATGGACGAACTTCAGCCAGGTCCATCTGTGAACAGGGGGATTGGACTTTTAAAAAAGTCTGACGTCCGCCTGTTTCCGGGAAGATTCAAATTCCCCGCCTGTTCGCAGGGAATTTGAATTAAAAAAAAAAATCTCTGACGTCACTTCCGGTACCTGGAACACATAGTTCCGGGTTTTGATATCGAAACGTGACGTCACTTCTAGTTTAAGCCGGTTTTCTTTCACTAGAGACCAGCGTCTCTACCCAGTCTCTGGTGAAAAAATTCTTCCACTGGCCGGATATTTCTCATCTGGCCAGCTGAACAATAGTCACCTTCTTCCCGACGGTGAACGGGACATGTTATGTTCACAGCCAAACTGTCCACCTTGCAGGTAGTTCGGCCATCACTAATGGGCAATGAGATGATGACATTGCAAGATTAACATGCAAATGCAGTATTCATAATAATCTGTATGTATTCAATTTGCATATATTTGCATTCTAGAAATTGACCATCTCTGTTCACAATGATTGCCGCATGGAGTCTAAGGTGCCCAGGTACATTTCTTTTAGGCAAAAAAGGTTGCCTTTTTGAAAGGTTTAATCCTTTGACCCATATTACTTCAATAGCTTTGGGTGTATGTAAAAAAAACGATCATTCATTCAAAACTTGAATAAATTGTGTTATATTTATTTGAATTTCTGAAATCAACAAAGTTTGAATATTTGAGTTTGTATTACAATTTTTACTGGTTGCTTCTTGAAATCTATTTAGCAGTAGATACCAGACTATCATTCTTATTTCCTTTGAGAGTGAGATTTTCAAAGCTGTTTCAAAGAAGTTTTCTTTGAAACATGAAATCAAGATGAGAGTTTTGCTTCCTGCCTCCCATGGGCCAGTTGTCTTGTCCTAAGCCCCTCCTACCCAGTGGTAGGTAGGATGATACCCTAGAGCTTTGTGAGCCACATACATCATACTGCTGATGGCCAAGCTGTGTCATGTACAGTGGGGCTGCTTTGGGGATGTTGACTAATCCCTATCAAGTCAGGTTTATAGACAGAATAAACTTTTGACCTCTTGACTTTGCAAGCTTTCCATCACCACATAGACATTAGTGTTGAGCTTGAATATTCAAATTTCTAATATATTTGGCGAATATTGTCTATTCGAGAATTCGCAAATTTCGCGAATATGGTGCTGGATATTCGCAATTTCGAATATTCACGATATTCACTATTGGGATGCTTATGGGCATGGATTGCGAATATATATTTCGCAATGCAAAAATATATAAAATAGCACATGTGACCATTCATTTTAAAGGCAATTTTAAATGACAAGGCGATTATAATTGTGAATCTATATATAGAGGATGATTGTTCAGGTCTCCTAATGGTTGTAGTTTGCCTGCAATAGAATGTTTATATTTACTATCAAAAGAGAACTAAGGACACTTTTGCTGGGTGACCTTTACAGGCTCTTGCTCTGGCCCTTCGGTTATTATGGCCTATGAGTCTGAAAGTTTGTCCACCCCTGCCTTTGACCCTCATAGCTATTCCTTATATACTCCCCTGGGGATCAGCACCACACTCTGCATGGGCATTGCATTTTTCACATCACTACAGCCACTGAATGCCAGACCAGGTAGACTGGTCTATATTAGTTGATGGTTATGCAAAGAACCAGCCCCAGCTAGAAAGCCATGTACAGTAACTATGAAAACAGGCATCTAACTGCACTTCAACAATGGTGTCAAAGCTAATCCTGGAAAATACAAGCTCCCTAATGATATCTTAATCTTTTTGTCCTCCCTTGTGATTAGCACTTTGTTATTGCTTTTCTTTAGTTATTTTGCCCCCAGTATGGTATAATAATAGTCTTAATTTTAGTTTAGTGATACGCTAGAGTGAAAAATAATATCTGAATGCCATCATAGCTCATACAGTAATTTTACAACCATTCCTTCAGGCTGTTTTCTGGATGATTTTTTACTACATCCAATTAATATTGAATTTGTTTGCAAATTAAGTGTATTCTAATGTGATCAGCAATTGGTCTGGTTCTATAGCTTGGTGTCTGAAAAAACCCCAAGGGAATTTAGAACATTTTTGATTAATGTGCAAATATATTAATGTCAGAAGCTTTATACAAGAAACATTTATGATTAGAAATGCAGAGTGGGAATATAAAGGTACAATAGCAGAATGTACACACGTGTGTGTGTGTGTGTGTGTGTGTGTGTGTGTGTGTGTGTGTGTG
>CM070038.1:14251673-14262366 GCA_036250615.1 Ptychadena robeensis | reverse complement strand
ATACCTGACGTCATTGGGATGCATATGGAAGGATCGGTGGGTATGTTGATGCTCAGAATCACCAATAAAATTTGGTGAGTTTTCTTAGTTATCTCGGGGTGAGTGTCTTAGCTGATTAAAACTCACCCTGAGATTACTTAAGCAGAATGCCTAGGAGGTTGGAGATGCATTTGTCCACAATATCTAAATCTACAGAGGTCACCTTATCTTTCGCTGTATAAGACACTCCAGCTAATACACACACCATCAACCAAAGCATCCTATTTTGGGGAAAAAAAAGTTTAAAAAAATCAGACTTTGTCAGTTAAAACTACATACACACCCTCACCCTGTCATTTTCATTTCATATAAGCTAAAAGTATTGAAAAATAGTTAACATACCTGATAACATCCAATATTTCTGTACATTTTACTCTAATAATTAACATAACAAAATAAGTATGCTCTTCTGTTAATCAATTTTTTTAAATAGAGGTTTTAGTTACTAGCATGTTTTTTGGTTGCAAAAGGTAACAACTGTAAATTTATTTCTTTAGTATTATTTATTAAAGTAAATTTAAAAAAAATTGAAATGTTCTAGCCAGTTGGAAAAAAAATCCCCTGCAGTACCCAATTTCAGCCACAAAAATGGTGTCACTAGAGAGCACACTTCAGGCAGAAAGAGAGGGGGAGTCGGTGATTCTGCACTCTTCTCTCCCTTCTTGCCAGGTGAGCTGCACGGTGATCATAGCTAACGGGCAGACATACATGGAAGTGGCCAGACATACATGGAAGCTGCTGGCTGGCCGCTCTCATGTATGTCTCTCTGCTGTACCGCTTCTATCAGCAGGGCTCTAGTGGTAGAAACAGTACAGTACAGATGAGGGATTTAGCTGCGGCTGCATTTCTCATCTGACAGCTTAGGAGAGCTGGGGGGAAGCCACGGCGCAACCACCTGTGGCCGCGGAGGTTGCGCATTCAGACCCTATTCAGCTCTATTTCCCCTTGATTTTGGATTTTTGAGTAAAGTGCGTCTTATGGTCCAAATAATACAGATAATACAAATAATAATCATTTGAATCTAGCTTGCACATACAAATTTCTACTTATGGTAATACCACACTCAGTGACACGGTGTTGTATGATCCGGGTCCTAGAAATATTATTTTTGATACTGTCTAAATAAATTTGAATATTTACTGTAAATTGTATATGTGAAAGTGTAAATGCCAAATTTGTGATGAAAGTGATTAAATAATTGTTTTGTAGAAAGGCAGAAAATAAAGAAAGGAAAAAAATTTAATTGACTCTTAACTCTGTCTTTGCAGTGAAACGCTGAGTATATAAACTATTTTACGGCCAGTTGTAGATAAAGAACAAAGCTCATAAAAAGAGTTCGTTTGAAGTTATATTGCAAGTTCAAACCACCCAGGTCAGGCTATTTACAGGTCAATGGAAGCTGTGGAAAATGACAGCAATCTTGCTGCTGTAGCTACTGTTTTGGGCGCAATGCATTTGGTATAACAAAATCTGATTCTTTATTTAAAGGGAAAATGTTCTTCATTTTAAGAGCTGTAATTTTTACTTCTCAGTTTTTACTTCTCAGTACTACAGATGTAGTTAGGTCTATAAAAATGTGGAATTTGTTTTATGATTTTGGTTCTGGACATTTCCATAATACATTTTGAATGAAACCACTCAGATTTAGTTGAACAGCGAGCAGAATGTCAGCTTTGATTCAGTGGGCTAAACAAAAAAGATTCGGTACACAAATCACATGTCAAGGGCTCAAAAGTAATTGGACAAATTAAAAAAACGGAAAACAAAGTGTTCATTTCTAATACTTGGTTGAAAACCCCTTGCTGCCAATGGCAGCTTAGAGTCTTGAACTCATGGACATCAACGTCATGGCGGGTAATGCCAGAGTTGGCGTGACATGCCTGGAGGGCAGCACGGTGGCTCAGGTGGTTAGCACTCTGACCATGCATAGAGTCCTAGGTTCAAATCCCGGCCTGGGCACTATCTGCAAGGATATGAAAATCAAGGAGGTTGTATAAAAACTGGGAGGTGCGTCTTATTGTAATTTTTTCCTTCTTCATATATAATGATAATGTTTTTTGCATGGAATATAAGGTAAGAGCATTGTGCTTTTATAATTAATTTCCTATGAGAAACCCCACATATTTGGCGCACCATGCTATTCCAAAGATGGTTAAGGGCAATCTACCAGACAAATAACATTCTAGGATCTTTAGATTTTTATGCCTGAGAATTTCATTATTTGTGCAATGGAAAAACTAGACACATGCCTAAGTACAGCAAACCCTTCTACCAAATGATGTACATTAACAATAGCTACCATTGTAAACATTTTCTTTTTTGACACAATTGAAAAGCGGATTATTCAACAAATCACTTTTTATATGTATACTTTAATGCATGAAAAGAAAAATCCATTGTTGCCGAACGTAGGATTCTAAAAAGTCTGAATAATTTTGAGTCTTTATTTTTTCTTCTATACAAATTTGTGTCAGATGTTTGCATAATGATGCACTGGAAGCATTTTCATGCAGAGAAAGATAATATGCAGACATGAGTTAACCTCCCCTTCTTGTACATAAGTATAAAACAAACAACAAAAAAAGCATTGAAGGAAGCCAAGAGATAAATTCATGCAACGCTGTGTAACAATGAGTACATTTTATATTACAAATATTACAGATTTGTTTAATTGTAAATAGTTGTTAAAATAATTTATTCTAAATAAGAGAGTATGTTTAGACACTTTAACATGTAATGGCAAATGTTGCAGTGTAGAAAACTGTTCCTGAGTCAATGAGACTATCCATTCACTTATGAATGGTATGATCTTATAGCAGTTATGATCTCCATAAAAAAACAGGGCGTCACTAGACCTTTAACCCCCACTACATGTTAATGTACATCATTTAACATAAAGATGTATATAGTGATGGCTGAACATCATCAAAGCAAATTTTTCACTAGAAGGCTGGGTTCTCTACCCGGTTTCTAGTGAAAAAAATTTCCTTTGGTGGGATCTTTCTGCTCCTGATCTGGCCCGTGGAAGAATAATAATCATCTTCTCGCCAGCAAAAGTGACTGGTCGAACACCCATACTGTTCGCCGGCTAGAGGGTAAATGAAGTTTTCATGTTCGCACTAGTATATGTTTGAAAGCTTTCTGAAATAGACAATATCACTAATCGTATGCCTGTACGCCAAAATTGGTGGATGGGAGTGAATATACATGTTCAAGCAGTGCAGTAGAGAAGAGACCCATTCTGGGCTCTCAGCAGTGACATGCTGAATACCAGTATTTACCCGGGAGGAGGAGCACTGCTAATAGCTTGAAATCATCGAGTCTCTAAAGCCCCCATACACCTTTAGGGCTGGTTGCCACATGTGCGGCCACCTGCGGTGCAATTATAATCACGCCCATGTTATTCAGTGAGGCTCTTCCCCGGCCGTGTAAAAACTCGGCTCACTGGGTTTTTGATTGTGGGTCGCAGCCATGGACGTGAATGGCCGTGGAAACACTAAGATCACTCCATACAATTTCCTTTAGATCTCCCAACAACTATGTAGTGTTGGATCCTCCCTAATAGAATACAAATTGTTTGGAAAGTTTAGAAAGCTCCTCATATTACATGGTTTTGGTAGAAGAAAAGTTAATACAGGTACAGAAATTGTTGGTAGGACTGTGACATCACACTGCTCTCCATCGCTCACAGCATCAGTGGGCACCCTTTTGTGTGCCAGCTGTTAGTTTGAACGGGGACGCCGATCCCCATCAAAACTGATACCATTGGCCAGAGATTTACAGACAAGTCCGTTCTCTGGCTGACCGAGCATCATAAACCACCTATATCATTTGATTCATTATCACCATCACCTACATAAGAGATTGAATAAAAAGATTGATAGTTATGGCATTGAGTGCTGAACATTTTTTTTATTAAGGCGTCAACTGCAAAAACTAGTGTGCTAAGTAAGTGGACAGTAATAAGACAAGAGCTGGTATTGGTGGAACAGGACTGGCAAAGTATCTTGGCTTCAAGCTTTCCAGTCAAGTGCCTACTGCTCTGAGGGTTTAAACAATGATCAAAGTGTTTATCTACCTTTATTATTGAAGTGTATTATGCTTGTATCAATAAACGTTGACTGATCCTATGGTGACTGATGACACCTATAATATCAATGGGTAAATTTATGGAGTTTTCACAAAATACAAAGTCATTGAGCATATTAAGCATGTGCCTCAGTAAAAAGGAATTCATTTTCTGAGTTGTATCTGAAAGAAATTTGTAATAGCACAATACTGTATATTGGCTTTCAGAGAAAGCTAAAGCTCTCCTCTAAATCTAGATACATTATGTTCAGCAGTAAAAGGGAAATCAGCTACAATTGTATATCTATTTGTAAAAACTTTTTCTTAGCTGTGCTAATTAAGTAAAGTCTGTTTTGATGCATGTTCTATTAGATATAGTATTTAACCCCATAGAAGAAAAACTTCAACATCAACTTAAATATCATAGAACAATCCTGTCTGAGCAACCTCGCTGTTAAGCACATTTTGAAGATGGATTGTTACATTTTATGGACTAGATCATGGGCTAGCTCTTGGGCCACAAACATTTGTTAAATTTGACAGAGGGGGCAGTACCAAGAGCCTGAAATGGGTGCCCAGCATAGATGACCAGTCTAAACTGGGACTAGATCAAGATAAGATAATACCTAGAGGGGCTGTTACCATGCAAATGTGCCCACATTGGCTTCACAATATCATTGAATCAACGGCATTATCTGCACTCATTGCAGTAAACAACCAGAGAGGTTCCATAGCCTCCTGTCACCAAGATGACAACAAGCCAGGTAAAAAAAATTAAATGGGCCTGATATGGCTTCTGAGTTAGTCCATGTGTGGGCTAGACCCTTTGTTTAGGGTAGAACAACATTTTCATCTATCAAAAAGCGTTGTACATGGATAAAAAAATTGCCCTAAAACACCCTTTTAGTAAAGATATTCCCCAGTACACCCTTGTACTTTCAGCCATTTAAGTTTGGATAAGTAAAGCCGATTTTCAGGCTTTTGCCCAATAGACCTGTCATAGGGTCATTAACAAAATGACCTGTGAGTGCTCGACATGTTTGCAGGTGTTTGAGACAGGTCAATTACCGTGAAAATTTAGCCTAAGTCAGGTTTTAAGAGCCTTGTGGTGATAATTAGAACACAGTTTGTATGTCTCTGGCAGACACCTTACAGTTACGATTGGCCTGAAAAAATCCTGTCTGTAGGCTAGAGGATAAATTAGGCAAAAGACTTATAGACTTCTGACATGCGAATAGTTTCCATTTAGGGTAACAAGACAAAAATATAAAATAGTAATAAAGGTTGTTAATTATCTTGTATTTATATAGTGCCTACATATTAGGCAGCACTTTACAGAGAATATTGTCATATACCTATCAGAGGAGTTCTCAATCTAATGTCCCTTCCATGGTCATATGTCACCAATCTAAAGGCTGCCATACACGCACCGAGCGGTGGCCGATCGGGGGTGCCCACATGGGGCGACAGATCCCTGTCGCCTCACAGCTCGGCCAGCCATGTCCGATAATCTCTGGCCCATGCCGTTACTTTCAATGGAGAATGGCGTCTCTGTTGAAGCTAATGGCCGGCACACAAAGGGTGCCCGCTGATGCTGTCAGCTCTGGAGAGCAGCATGATGACGCTGCACTCCAGAGCTGATCTGAGCTGCTCTGTCGGCCCCCACTCGGTACGTGTGTGGGGGCCTTAAGTCATATTAACAGTCCAATTTTTTTATTAGAGAAAGCCAATTACAAGCATGTACAAAGGAAACCCATTCAGATACGAAAAGATTGAGAACATGCAAACTCCTTGCAAATAATGCCCTGGCAAAGATTTGAACCTGGCACCCTAGGGCTGCATGATGTGAGTACTAGCCACTCAGCCACCTTGCTGCCCATATTAGTATAATGACCAGAGAATGATTATGTTGAACCTGTAGTATTATCTCGTCAAACATTACCATCCCTAAATCTTTTTTTTCCTTCTTATTGGGGGTCACATAGACTGTCCAATCTCACAGAGCATTGGACTACAATGATTGTGCATACAATATACATACGATACATAAGCAATGCTAGCACATCTGTGCTGTTAAGTCCTCCAATTGTTGTAAATGTGTGCATTGACTTGTGACATGTTTTGCCTAAGCGGCTTCTTCAGGATATGCACATGATTGTTTTATCTGTAGGGCCACAGAAAATAAAAAATAAACTTCAGAAAAAGGAAAAAGTGATAGAACTCTACTCCTAAATCAATCATAGTCTCAACGACACTCAAAGAGCTTACCCCAACTATCTAGATCGTATAGATCTATGTGACCCCCAATAAAAAGTAAAATACATATTGTCTTGTTTTATTTTTATTCCGATTTTTTTCAATAAAATTGCTTTTATAAAATATAATACAAATGTCTGGAGTCAAACATTCCAATTAAAGTCCCATCGGAGGGGAACTTCTATTGTTTCTTTAGTTTAATGACTAGTTTGCAGTTTAGCTATATCCTGTAGATGAAATATTTTTTGTATGGGTCAAAGGCACCCAACTGTCCCAAACACTGCCTCTGCTACAGCTTTTGCAGCTGCCTCTTTTATCTGTGACTGTCCTGCTGAGATGTGGGCACTGATGTCCATGATCTTAAGTGGACATGGTCTTACATTTTACTGGGATTGCTGACTCTATATGTGCCTCTGCCTAAATGGCAGACATTGCAAATGGCAGTCAGTGCTTGGGATCTCAACCTTGTTTCTGTCTGCCAGCTGCGCTAACCCTTCTAAAAAACCTCCTCCCCTTCCACCAGCCCTGACCTTGATATAAATATTGGCCTTAGTTGATAATAAAAAAATATAAATGATTGCGGGTGCTCCCTAATCAAGATGGTTGAATTTTTCGACGCGCTGACTTTGTGAGCTGATTGCAAAGCCCCTATAAATGATATAAACAACAAAATTGCTGGAGATGTATAGAAGGGTTGTGGGAACATTTGGAAAAAAAGGTTTTGCTCTAGCACATGTCGTTTTTGCATAAATTAGGTTCACAATTCAAGTCTAAATTAAAAATTTTATTTGACTTTTAACTTAATTTGTGCAAAAACTATTTGTGTTAGAGACATCCTTTTTTTGGAGTATACCCCCATCACTACTAGAGATGGTCTGATTTTTCAACTTGGTAAATTTATGAGCTTATTGCAAAGCCCCTGAACAAGATATCCTCACCAAAATTTTTTGGAGATGTAGAAAAGGATTGTGGGAACCTTTGACAAAAAAAGTTTGCTCTAGCACATGAAGATTTTGCATAAATTAAGTTCAAATATATTCAAAATTCCGATTTTTTTTTTTTTAATTTTGACTTGACTTTGATTTCATTTGTGTAAAAACTATTTGTGTTAGAGACATACTTTCTTTTTTTGTAGTATACCCCCAACCCTTCTGTACATCTGCAGCATCTTTGGTGATGATACCATGTTCAGGGGCTTTGCAAATAACTCAAAATCTACGAAATGGTCAAATAAAAAATGATAATTTCTAGAAAACAATATGAATAGGCCTAGGGGGGATATAAAAGCCCCTAATAAAGATATCTGCCTTGTGTAAATGCCTAAAAACCTATATTCCACCTTAAACTTATACTCTTATTAATTTTACAAAAAGTACTAAGCATTCCCTTTAAGTGCGCTCTGCTTTTCCAATCCATGAGCTTTTTGCTTTTATTTTGTTTGTTTTACTAAAAAACGATTGCTTCTAACAAACAAACCAGCTCCCCAATCCATTCCATAAGCTGATTCCTGCTTCTTCTGCATACCTAATAGGTTAGGGAAAAGGTTTTAATTAAGTGGTCATTTTCTACAGCAAGTGACTTTAATGGAAACTAAATTTTTATGGCTTGGACCTATCCTGTAATTCTTTGCTATTAAACCAGAGAGCAAGGCGATAAATTCCCATGAAAATGAATAACATGAATGTGTCATTTTGAGGTGATTTTTTTTTCTCACCTACCAAGTATAAGCCTTTTATCTGAATGACACCAGCTCACTGAGAATCTAAAATTTTCTGGCAATTTTGTCAGTTGGATAACATTTGACCTTTTCCCAATTATGTCTATTCTTCTTTGTTTGGCATCTATGCCCATCTTAGCCCCCTATATCCTAATTTAAAGAAAAGTCAGTTTGAATTTCAATAGTTCATAATATTGTGTAACTAAAGTGTGTGCAGTTCTGTGCCATCTAAGTCGATAATATTCAACAAAAAAAGCAGTTATATTGTGTGTAAGGATCTGTAATGACTTTATATTGTGACTTTTTTCCCATCCAGGTTTCATGTAGCTGTAGAAAAACTGCACTTTTAAAAGAAAAACGTTTCTCTAAATTTTTAAAAGGAACATTTGCTGAAATAAATGCATTCTACATTTGCTAATTTATGGTAATGGAAGTTGTGTGGCCGCTTTAGGCATCAGTTCATTTAGAGTTGCTACCGTAGACTAAGTATGAAGGTCAGGAAACTCTGAGCCTTTGGACTTTTTTCCTGGTCGTTTGGTCATGGAACTATTTGTCGGCTTGGTGAACTCAGCATAGTAGTTTGATGTGTATTATATTCAAACTACAGTGGGCCTCGAGTTGCAACCAGCTTGACTTAAGATCAACTTGAGTTACAACCAAAGATTTGGCTTCCAAACAAAATTATGGCCAAGGCCAAAGCATGTTTCTGTTTGCGTGGTGGCATTTATGTGACATGATGACACTAATAATGGACCATCTCACCATTCTACAAAAGACAGAAGGCCAGATTCTTCATGTTCTTATGGAAGGGGACACTCCTTTCAAATAAAAACCTCCTTCCATTTCTAACTTTTGGGATCTATAATGGATTAGGCCATGTAAATACCTTCTGTTTTTAGAAGGCTTGATTGTGCTATGCACTGCTCGAGTTGAGGGCTAGTGATGGCCGAACTTCGGCCATGTCTGTCCGCGAACGGGCGGATCGGACTTTAAAAAACACTGCTGTCTGCCCGTCCGCGGGCAGATTCAAATTCCCTGCCTCTAGGCGGGGAATTTGAATCGGAAAACCCAGATAGGACGTCAGTGAAGTCACATCCGGTACCTGGAATGCATAGTTCCTGGTTGTGCTAGCTGGATGTGACGTCACTGATGTTAATAGTAATGCATTATGAGCCGGCTTTTCACTGCAAGACCGGGTTCTTGAAGGTATAACAATGGTGTCCATATTGGGAGGTGTAGAAAACTTCTACTCAGGAAAAATAACCATAAATCCATCACAATGTTGAGTATAACTAAAAGTAATCCAAAAAGAAGCAATGTGGAAAGGGGCAGATAGAGGGAAAATATGTGTGTAGTAGTGATGGCCGAACCTCGGCCATGTTCGTCCACGGACGGGCGGAGCAGACTTTTAAAAAAGTCCGCCGTCCGCTCGTTCGCGGACAGATTCAAATTCCCCGCTGCTAGGCGGGGAATTAGAATCTGAAAACCCGGATGTGACGTCAGTGACGTCACATCCGGCACCTGGAACGCATAGTTCCTGGTGTGCTTACCGGATGTGACGTCACTGACGTCACATCCGGGTGTGCGAGCCGGCTTTCCACTGAAAGACCGGGTTCTCTACCCGGTCTTCAGTGGAAACATTCTTCCTGCGGCGGGATCTCGCTGCGTATGATCCCACCGGAGGAAGAATAGAGGGCTCCTTCACGCCGGCGGACAGGGCGGGTCGAACACCCATACTGTCCGCCGGCGGGAAGGAGGGCGAACATGCTTGTTCGCGGCCGAACTGTCCGCCTTGCGGGCAGTTCGGCCATCACTAGTGTGTAGCATACATAATAATATGTAAAGCAATTTAAATCTTCTGGATGAGCTGATTATAAACTCCCTTGATGAGGATGAAGCTAAATGCATTGACCTGCATTAACTGAATAATGAACAACAGGGTGCAGTGATTCAGGATAATGGAAATCTATATTGTTTACAACACAAATTACTGGTCCTGAGTGAATGTTATGTGTACCCAGCTGTTGGGTTTGTCCACTAGAAGATTACAATTGTGGTGATAAATGGGAATAGTTAAGTGATTTCTGCAAGCCTTGGGCCACAGTATTTTGGCTGATGATGTGGGCCCAGACAGAATAATAGGTGGGAAGGCCTCCTATTTTACCAACCATCTAGCTGCAGGGTGTGTCTTTTGGCTGCTAGAGATGGTCGAAATGTAGCAAATTAGATTTGACTTAATTGCAAGTTTTTCACTTGGTAATTAGTGATGGCGCGAACCCGGAATTTGATGTTCGCGAACGGCGGACGCGAACATTCGCAAAAGTTCGCGAACCCGGCGAACCGCCATTGACTTCAATGGGCAGGCGAACTTTAAAAAACAAAGTGACCCTTTCTGGCCACAATAGTGTTGGGAAAGTTATTTCAAGGGGTCAAACACCTGGACAATGACATGACAGAGGGGGATCCATGGCAAAACTCCCAAGAATTTTTTTTTTCACGCAATAAATCCGCATGAAGGATTTCTACAATGATAGTCAGTGGGATTTGAACACATGTGTGAATTTCACCTGAAACAACCTGTGAAGATCTGCTTTCCACGTTGCCTACAGCTTA
>CM070038.1:14231212-14242221 GCA_036250615.1 Ptychadena robeensis | reverse complement strand
TAAAAACTGGGTGCGTCTTATGGTCCGGTGCGTCTTATAGTCCGAAAAATACGGTATCTGGTGATAGGTCTCTGGCATTTCCTGCCCTATTATTATTATCTTGTATTTATATAGTGCTAACATATACACAGAGCTTTACAGAGTATATATAGTGTGAGCGATTAGCTGTAGAGCGGCAAGGCACAGGACCCCCTGGATGGGTCCACAGTAGGGATGATCGAAAAATTCGCAGTGCAAATTTTTAAGTAGAAAAACCTCTAGGTAGAGGGTTTCAGTGTTAATAAGTTGGGTAGGTGTATCTTGTCTCCATTCAAGCGTGGGCTTGGCTTAAGGTGAATACCACATAAGGGGAAAGAGAATGGGTGGGCATTGGCCAAGTGGCAAGATGTTTAAGCTCGCTTAGCTCTCCAAGATGTCTAAAAAGGTATGTACATTTTCATTAAATTCAACACACCACAGGTTGGAGTTGTAATGGTCTCAGTAAGCCAACAATTCTATTTTTTTATTTCTTGCAGATAGCTGGGTATTTTTGTGAAGTGAAATGTCTAAAGTAATAATCCCCTAGTTTCTAATAAAAAAGCTCAAATCGTTTTTTAAATCAACCCAATGCACAATTTTTAGAACAGTTATCCCTCAAGCCCCCCATACACCTTTAGATCACTCAATACAATTTCCATTAGATATACCAACAGCTATGTAGTTCCGGGTCCTCCCTGATAGACTACACAGTGATTGGAAGGTTTAGAAATGTCCTCATATTATATGGTTTTGGTAGAATACATATTGATTTTACAGAAATGGTATGGTAAGATTGTAAGGTGTATGGGGGGGGCTTCATATATAGGGTAAAGTTTAACATATTTTGTTATTAAAGCAATTCAAAATTCAGTCCACGCACTTGACTCCTCCCCTCTATAGTGTTTTGGTCCTGTGGGTCATAGAGATGCCAAATTACTTTTGAACCAAAATTTGAACTTGGTCTAGCAAGTGTCTCCGTGCATATATGGAACATAATCTGGCCCTGTATAAAGGCTAAATCCTCTTTTAAAAAAAGAGAGGGGTGCCTATTTTAATCCTATGGCATTAAACACTTACAATGTTCCTTTAAGAATGTAATCTTTGCATTGGCTTCAGGTCACATGTGGGAGCTGAAATGTGCGATCATTTTTACAGCAAGAAAAAAGCTTTGCTTTAAATTTTTTTCCTCCTCTTAGCGTATTGATTCATACTTTTGATGTTTAACACCTACAGAGATAAAAATAGACTTAGAAGATGTTTCTGCAGACAAGTGAAGCATATGCTAACACATGCCCAGAATTTTATTAGATTTAATAAATTGAGATTTTTGCAGTAACTATTCTACGCAGGTACAGCTGGTGGTTTGCATTATATCTGCAATTATTTATATCCTCTAATCAAAACCTATTGGCAATTCTTGGCAAAATGTAGAGTGTACGGGTATTGAAGTAATTTAAGATGATATGTTTGTATAATGGCCTCAAAATGTGCCGGAAAGAACTTTTAAATTATTGTAAGTGATACAGCAAACACTTTTTTCATTATAATATAAACTTCATAATATGAGACCACAGGA
Source organism: Ptychadena robeensis (assembly GCA_036250615.1). Taxonomy (NCBI): domain Eukaryota; kingdom Metazoa; phylum Chordata; class Amphibia; order Anura; family Ptychadenidae; genus Ptychadena; species Ptychadena robeensis. The sequence continues at coordinate 14,240,627 of CM070038.1, read as the reverse complement.
GACAATAAACCCTCATAGTCTCAATGATCAAGTGTTTTAGAAGAGATGCATACAATTCTTTCTTATATTTGGTGCCATTATTATAATAGAAGTGACACCCCATACACCTTACAATCTTACCATACAATTTTTGTATAATCCACTTTAGTTCAACCAAAACTATGTAATATGAGGAGTTTTATCAGAGAGGGCCCGACACTACATAGCAGTGATATATACATTCCAATCACTTTGTATTCTATCAGGGAGGACCCGGCACTACATAGCAGTGATATATACTTTCCAATCACTATGTATTATATCAGGGAGGACCCGACACTACATAGCAGTGATATATACATTCCAATCACTTTGTATTCTATCAGGGAGGACCCGGCACTACATAGCAGTAATATATACCTTCCAATCACTATGTTTTCTATCAGGGAGGACCCAGCACTACATAGCAGTGATATATACCTTCCAATCACTATGTATTCTATCAGGGAGGACCCTGCACTACATAGTGGTGGATCTAAAGGTGTATGGGGGGCTTAAGGGTATTAAAAGATACACAAGTAAAGATCATTGGTGAAACAAACCGGAAAAGGTATAACTAATGTAATGCCTTCTAACTAGATAAGTCACTTTTCCCAATTACCCAAACTCAGCTAGATATGGGTGTGAAATTACTAGTGTATTTGGTAGTTAAAGGCAAACAACATGGTATCATCATACTGTGTCTCCTTGTTCTAGTCCCTCCCTCACCTCTGCCCCCCCCCACCCCCAAACCAGGCTGATCAACAGATCCATGTTGCATTGTTCTGGTTTCCACGGCAAAGGGGGGATGCCGCGGTTGGAGAAGCTAAACACTGTAAATGTTATGATTCATCAATACCAACTGAGGTTTTTTTTCTTTATTAAATCTAAAAAAAAACGTAATAAATAGTAGTGCACATTCTTAACCAGGATGTGACATCACTATGGTATCTACATGGCTGAAGAGACCCACACATAGCAAATACTATCTTTGTAGTAGATCCCTACTTCTTGCTAAGCCTGCATTAGACCTCCATTGATATGTTTGTGATTAATATAATTTTCTTTATTCTTTACAATTAAAGTAACATACATTTGCTGCACTAGGTTGTGTGCCTCCCATCGGAGGAACCCAGGTGAATGTCACAGTAAAATAGGTCAATACGTTGGGTGGGTGATGAAGTTGCTTGAAGGTGTGCAGCTCCCGATATAGAGAGGTAGTGTGGCCATGTAGTAAAAGAAAGATGGAAATAAGGGCCCCATGGTTGACAAAGGGCTGCTTCCCAAAATGCATCCCATTGATTCTACTGAACACCGAGTGTGACGCCAACTAAAGAGAGAACTCCCTACCTGGTTACCAGTGTCCCTACAGCACTTGTAACCAGGAAGTTATCTAATCTGTATCCAGGAAATTACATCATTCTGGTATCCACATGACTGAAGAGACCCACACATGGCAAATCCTATCCTTGTAAGAGATCGCTACTGCTTGCTAAGCACACATTATACCTGTTGTGATTGATATCTTTTATATAATCCTTTACTTTTATGTAACATACATTTGTTGCACTAGGTTGTGTGCCTCCCATTGGAGGAACCGCAGGAATCTCACAGTAAAATAGGTATGTGGGGTGGGTGATGAAGTTGCTTTAAGGTGTGCAGCTTCCCATATAGAGAGGGAGTGTGGCTATGTAGTAAAAGAAAGATGAAAAGGGCCCTGCTGTTGACAAAGGGCTGCTTCCCAAAATGCATCCCATTGATTCTACTAGACACTGAGTGTGACTCTAACTAAAGGGAGATCTCCCTACTACTGTCCCTACAGGAAGTTATCTCATCTGTATCCAGGAAATTACACCATACTGGTATCCACATGACTGAAGAGACCCACACATGTCAAATCCTATCCTTGCAGGAGATCACTACTGCTTGCTAAGCCTACATTATACCTCCATTGTTGGGAATTATATCTTTTAAATTATCCTTTACATTTACGTAACACACATATGTTGTACTAGGTTGTGCTCCTCCCATCCTTATTCCTATCTGAGGTTTATTTTTTATTTAATTCAGTACTGAAAGGTAAATTTACCATTATACATGGTCATTGGGTGTGAAGCATGAAAGGTGAGTGTAGGTCTTCTCTAAGCTAGAAAGCTGAAGATATTAAAATAACTTTTAAAACAAAAGTTAAAACAGGTTAGAACATATCTTCATAAAGAGAAAGTAATGAGCTGGCAATACACAGGTAAAGTCGATGCTTTCATGAGACTCGACAAACTAATGAGAATATACAATTCTTATACAAGTTTCATTTGTGTATTTTCAAGCTCAAGAAAAATATAATACTTTGACCTTCATACTAAATGGAAAAGAGAAGAAAAAAGCGCATTTATATATTTAAACCTGTTCAGTAGATACGTATATTCTGCTGTAGACTCGGGGTTCATTGACAGAGCACTGCTTATGTACTTGTACTATGCAGATTTGAAATGTGTTGTGACGTGCAGACACAAGTGGATGCAATCAGAATATCTAAACTCTTCTAGTGTCTTTGGAAAGGCACGAAGTGCTTAAATACTTCACTGCTGCTTGAGTAGTAAATGCTTTAAAATAATGTTTTGTGTTAGGAGGGACAAAGCGGTTCGCAAGAGAAAAAAAAGAAAAACCTCATTCCTATCAGTGCGGCTGAATTTATCTTCTGTACGTTTAAAGCCACATGCAGAAGGCAGATGTAATCCAGCCTAGATTTGTATTGCTTAAAAGAATTTTCCAAAAGTGTAAAATGAGCCAAGGAAAAGCACTTCCTTTGGTTTCTCACAATAGAATTTCTTGAAGGATTAACGTTCAGAGGCCAAGCTGCTAAGGTGATTTCTTGTGTTTAAGATGCATACAGTACACCGAATCCTTTCCCCCTACTTATCAAAGACATGTCACATCATACTGAAGCTCAAGAGACTGTATTTCTCATTTCATAGGCCACGGAGCAGCTTTCGCAAATTTGGTTGGCAGTTTTTTTCCAAAAGAGCAGGTGATCAAAGACAGATATTCAAAGCATTTCCTACAAAATATTGTTATGTTCGTTGCATAATGTCTTGCTTCATTGTTGTAATGTGTGGCCCAGATCACATTTCTGTTGCTAAAAGTATGTTTCCCTTTTTTGTTATTTGTGTGATTCTTTTTGGAATGTTCTTCCATGAAACCTGTGAAGATGCTGGGATACGGGGGATACGTGACCATATAAAAGTTCCTTTACTAGAATAACTTTATTTTCTTCCCAACTATAATTTTATTTAGAAAAAAAAGTTCTCCAAACTATATTTAAAACTTCTGTTCAAGGCATGCAATGGTCTTCCATTCTATTGTAGTGGGGATGTCACCTTCAGACTTTAAATGGTGTAGCTGAAGTGGAGAAGGATGAGGATAGGGCAGAACCTGCAGTTAGCCCTCACAATGCTAGGAAGGGGCCTAGCGTGGATATAATAAAAGCCCCTCCGGCCTGAAGCTGGGAGCTCAGTGTTCCTGTAAGGGGGGAGAAGGTCAGGGGATTTGTTCCCTTTCTCCCTCAAGTTGGGACACCATAGTAGTGGGGAACGAGCTGATTGCTCTGGAGCAGAACAACCTGTGACCTTGTGTAAGGCTTCTGGCCATAACGGATGAGACTGGGCCAGCCTCTACTCAGGAGAAAGTGGTGTGGCACCTTTTACCTCGTTCCACGACCCAAGTTGCAGCAGAAAGACAAACCCTCTCCGGAATCCCGCCAGATAAACAGGGTCAACTTTGGTCACAGTTGTTGTATTCCTGCCGTTTTACCGGAGGTTTGGGGCCAGGACTGTCACCACGTGAGGCATTACCCTTACTGTGTTGCAGTGCAGTGTGATCCAAACACTGAGTCTTCAACAAATAGACTAATCCATTCGTTATAACTGGTTTCTTTCTAAAGTTTAATTAAATTCAAATTTGAAATACTGATTCTCCATGTGGTTCCTGGGCTTACCACCTGACCCCTAAACAAGATACAAACTATCCTATATAGAAAATAAATATACTCTAATGCCCAGGTGCCCAACCTTTGCGGCCATTTGGGTGTTCTTTGGCGGCCCAAGGCCCAAGTCTTCCACTTGTGGCCCCTGAAACCTAACTATTAATGCATAGGGCATAGGAACTCACCTGTCTGCTGACTCGAAGGTTATGTGCGCGATCGATATAATCAATGGCTTTGAAGCACATAACCTTTGATGATATACATGACATAATTGTACATGTGCATTACTATACTACAGTTTTCCCTAATGCTTGAAGTATAATTTAAAACAGATTTTGTTATGTAAAAAATGAAAAAAAAAATCTTCTAGCTCTGCCTGCTGTAATTTTGTTTATAAAAAAATGCTTATACAAGTCAGTATAGATTTAAAGTGTTATGTGCGGCCCTTTAGTGATGCAGAGGGCCGCACTTGTGGCCCTCCATATAAACTCAGTTGGCCACCACTGCTCTAAGCGATTAAATACATGGATTATAAGCAAAACTTACGAATAACATACATATTTCTAAGCAGCTTGACTTGCTGTCTTTCCATTCCTGTTATTTGTCCAGCCGCCCAAGACAGGAGAATCTGCCCTTCACCCTGACTTTTCTCTACCACAGTTAAAAATTCAATAGGTCATGTTCTATTAACCAGTAAATGGTCAATGAGGATCAAACAGAAGAGCTCACCTATTGATCATGCTGCTCTCTCCATTCTATAAGTAGGTCGCTTGTATACTCACGTGTATAATAGCAGCATGGGCAATATTCGCATTGGCAACATTTTGCGAATTATTATCTAAATATTCTAAGTAAATGGGAAAATTCAATAGTTCCTGTACTTTTTGTGACTTTTTGTTTACATGCGAATATCATGATCACAATGTCACACCGAAATCGAACTCGCTCGAAGGTTTTTTGTTTACAATGGATTCACAAGTGATTTTTGGGATCTTGCCTATTCGCAAAAAAGGAATTTGCAATTAGAATATTCGTGCTCAAAACTATTTGTGATGCAAAGCCCCTGTACATGGTATCATCACCAAAATTACTGGAGATGTAGTGAAGTGTTGTGGAAACGTAGGGAAAAAAAGTATTGCTCTTGCTTATGTAGAGTTTTGCATCAGTAAATTTCAAAGTTTAAGTCAAATTTTAAACTTCGTTTATGCAAAAACTATTTCCGTTAGAGCAATACTTTCTTTCTTTGTAGTAAACAGTTAACACTTCTCTACATCTCCAGCAAGTTTAGATATTATGCTCACTGGCTCACTGAACTGGTTGAATAAAAAAAAAACATTTGGTGAGTATACTTTATATTACCTTAAGATTACCGTATCTTTCGGACTATAAGACGCACTGCACCCTGTTTTTAGAGCAGAAAAAAACGAAAAAAATAAAATGTGAAATGTTCTCAGTTTCTGCAGTACCTAATTTCAGCCAGAACAATGGTGTCACTAGAGAGCACACTTCAGGCAGGATGGGGGGGGGGTGAGCGGGGGATTCTTAACTCTTTTCTCCCTTCTTGTCAGCTGTGAGCTGCATGGAGATCGTAGCTAGATGGAAGCTGCTTGCTGGTAGAAACAGTACAGTGCAGATGAGGGATGTGGCTGTGAATTTTCAAAAATGGACAGCTAGAATTTTCAACAATTCGACCATTTGGACGAATTAATTTCAAAGCCCCTGAACATGGTATCATCACCAAAGAGATGTAGAGAAGGGTTGGGGGTAGACTACAAACATATATGTTTCTAGTTATTAACTATATATATATATGTTTCTAACACAAATAGTTTTTGCACAAATTGAGTTCAAAGTCAAGTCAAAATTTTGAAAATTGGAATTTTGACTTACATTTTGAACTTTTTTTTATGCAAAAACGACATGTGCTAGAGCAAAACTTGATTATACCATGTTGTTCAGAGGCTTTGCAATCAGCTCACAAACTCAGCTAGTCGAAAAATTCGACCATCTCTACTGACAGCTTGGGAGAGCTGGTGGGAAGCCAAGGTGTGACCACCTGTGGGGGTCACGCATTCAGACCATAAGACGCAGGCACTATTTCCCCCGATTTTAGGGGTGAAAAGGTGCGCCCTATGGTACAAAAATATGGTAGTCTTAATGTCCAAGCTGGAACTTTTTTATTAGATATTGTAGATAAGTCCAAGCATCAAAAGCAACAATTCACAGTAACATGGAGTCTAAATTTTAATAATGAGTAAATACAAATGAAAGAACAGGCAGTGCATTTTGGTGGCTCACATTCCCCTTTCCTCTGGGATTTGCACAGCAGAAATCAGTATGGCTAGACGGTTGTGAGTCTTAAGATTACATCTTGGATTTCTGGTTTGTTCTGTAGAAATCTGAGGTTTCCTGACTTATATTAGGCTTTGATACTGAATAAAAAGGATCCTGATTCAGTTCTTTTTTCAGCCATGTGTTACAAAGGTACCAAATAGCTGTAACATTTTTAGCCTTTGATGAGGCAACTTTGAAAACAACCTGAAATCCCTTTAATATTACCATTTATACTCTGATATGCATAATGCCAGTTTGTATCACAGCAGTACATTTATGTAATATTTTATCCAAGATATTTGAATACTTGTGACTAGTAGTGATGGCCGAACATCGGCCGTGTCCGTCCGTGAACGGGCAGAGTGGACTTTTAAAAAAGTCAGCCGTTCGTGGACAGATTCAAATTCCCCGCCTCTAGGCGGGGAATTTGAATCTGAAAACCCGGATGTGACGTCAGTGATGTCACATCCGGCACCTGGAACGCATAGTTCCTGGTTGTGCTAACCGAGCCGGTTTTTCACTGAAAGACCAGGTTCTCGCTGCTTATGATCCCACCAGAGGAAGAATAGAGGGCTCCTTCTCGCTGGCGAACAGGGCACGTCGAACAACCGTACTGTCCGCTGGTGAGAAGGAGGGCGAACATGCTTGTTCGCGGCCGAACTGTCCGCCTTGCGGGCAGTTCGGCCATCACTTGTGACTAGTAATGAGCTTCACAGGAAATATTTATATCAATTCATAATATTCATAAAATATCACAAATTTCTCACCTAGCATTCTCAAAAAAGTGTAAGTTCCATAATTTGTGATCTCCATTATCTATCATTATTACCTTCATTGCAAGATCAACACTATCACATGAAAACAAATAATTTATTACCTTCCTTGTGCAATTCTGCGCTTGTACATTGGCATATTGGAAACACAATGTGCAGTAGTTCTGGGTACTGATGTAAAAAATCTCAAATATTTGTGATTACAAAGATAAAGCACTATATTTGAGATCTTTGCAAATTCCCGAAGTGCCGATATTCACTATAAAAGCTTGCGATACAAATATTTATGATCAACACTACTTTATCACACCCACAATCACTTAGCACCAGTTCAGTATTCTCAATCTTTACAACAAAATAAAGAGTCTAGACTGATCATTAAGGTAAGGGCCATTCCCACTGATCGCCCGGTGGTCACTTAGCTGCAAAAAGATTGACCAGGATCCTCCTGCATGTCTGATCTCTTGGTGATCTGACATGTCTGTAAATTCCCAGCTAATCCCATTACTTTGGATAGGGATGCCAGTAAAGTAATGCCCAGCCCACAAAGGGTGCCCTCCGATCCTCTGAGCGACCAGCTGCAGCCTGATGATGTCATCACGCTGCATCCGGTCCCTCATCTATCGAGGGAGAATCTGCCCGTGCATGGCTACCTTTTAGAATGATTGCCGACTCAATGTCAAGGTTTATGTGCCATGTTAACATATTTAATATATTAAGCCCCTTATAAGGATACAATGATTGGGAAAATAAGTTTTATACCAACATTGCTGGATAAATGTTTAATTTTTCATTTTCAATCATTTTTATAGAATTCATTTAATAATCAAACATAATACAGAGCATTAAAACATTTCAACCTTCAAAGGTGGTTTGAGGTTTCTCTATTACATGTATGTATGTGGACACTACATTCTTGAAAAAACAGAGGACGGAAAATGTGGCCTATGGTGAAGGCTGAGGCAGAAAACTGAAGAGGCTGAACTGTACCAACTGATGAAATACTTTTAATACCATTAAGGAATTCTTACAGTTAAGAACAGAACTAGGGTAACCAAAGGATAAAACTGGGTAAAAGCACTGGGGTGTCCAGCTTTACTTCCCTGAAGCTGGACTTCATAAAGTGGAAATGCTGTCATGAGCTAGAGTCGGATGGGCATGTTGAAACCATGTGGATCGTATCGTGAGAAACATTTTATTTGTGTCCAGAAGAATTCTAGAGAGTTTTTGATGGATAAATGTTTAATCAATAATTATGTTAGGGCAGCCAAACATTTCTGGTAAACCTGGAAATACAGGCAAGCGGTTATGTATCCATCACGAGTTCTTTTAAATGGAACATAGTCCTCCTACCCAGCAGGTGGCGCTGTCAAGATCTACTACAGATGCTATTGCTGTTCCATTTGGACATCATTCAGATCTGACTTTTTCAAATATCCAGATACTTACATTTTACATAATATATGTAGTTGGCCTAATAAATCACACAACAATTAGCTGAAAATTGTAGATTCGATTGCCAGGCTTGTTTATATTAATAAATAAATGTTATTTTTTGCAGAAGTGTGAGAAACTGGAAAATAATTTTGATGACATCAAACATACAACTCTTGGAGAGCGAGGAGCACTCAGAGAAGCGATGAGGTAAGTCTGAGTTGCCGTGGCAACAGTCATCCATGTGATAAAGCAAAAGTCATTCTTCATTATTGGGGGAACAAATGAGTTCATTGCCACCATTCAGCTTCGTTCTCCAAGGTATTAATTTGTCACTGGATAGGCTTCCCTTGAGGCTGCACTTTGGTTTAAAGCTGCATAAATAATAAGCTTCGGTGCGCTGTAAAAAAAACCTGTTTAATTGGTTGCTTGCAATGCTTAGGGTTCCTGTGAATTATATTTATTCTTAACTATGAATGAATAGAAGTTCTAATATTCCGCAAGGAGCGCAAACTGAATAATTTAGCTCGGCTTTGTATGTATTAATAAAAATAGAAGAAAACTATTTTACAGAACTTTTCATTGGGTGCCTTTAAGTAATATGTGTAGAAACTTTATAACATTAGTCTCTACCTTGTATAATGAATAAGTTTAATTAGCGTTCAAGCGGAGCAGCCTTGAGGAATCTGCTCTCTTTGCTTTAGGAGAATTAAGTGGAGGGGAATCAGTTCAGCCGGACATATAAAAAGTAGACACCCAAATCACAGCAACATCCAACAATGAGATTACAGTTGGAATGAACTTCATCTGATGAGGAACAGCATAGATGTCCTAATTCCTTAAAGCGGACCTACCACCTGGGAGGTCACTCAGC
>CM070038.1:14193078-14219942 GCA_036250615.1 Ptychadena robeensis | reverse complement strand
ATGGCGGATATTCGTGAAATTACGCGAATTCGAATATTGCCTAGTCGCTCATCACTATTGATGTGTAGACTAGACACATCCATGGTGTCCAACCCAAGGATTGCCTAAATTCCTGAGCACCTTACCACTAGTGATGAGCGGCATAGGCAACATTCGTATTCGCGGCATGCCGCGAATTTTATGGAAAACATTTGGAAAATATTCGAAATCTGCAATATTCAGCGTTTTTTTTTATTGCGAATATCGGCAGTTTTTATTGTGAATTTCGCGCGCGCAATATATGTTTAACATGGCGCGAATTTTTATGCGAATTTTTAAAGTGACGATTTTCACAATATTCGCATCACCCCAATGTTCATTTAAAAAACTGTTGATGGTGTTGCTAAGCTCTTGTTGCAGCCTTCCCATTCGTCCACTTGCATTGAGAGACGTGTGTAATGGATAAAAAATACCGAATATTCAGAATTGCGAATATTCGGCAATATATTCACCATCTTCGCAAATTTCCGAATTGCTGATATTCGCGATTAATATTCGGAATCCGAATATTCACGATCATCACTACTTACCACTGCATTGGTGCTCATGCCCCTTATCCATTTGAAATGAAAAAATCTTGAACTGGAATATTCGAATTGCGAATATATTCCACGAATATCTGGTATTCGAGAATTTGCAAATTTCGCAAATATGGTGGCGGATATTTACAATTTCAATTATTCAAGATATTCTACACTGGGAAGCTTATGGCCATGCATTGCGAAAATAAATAGCACATGTGACATTCATGCATGGCCATACACTCTAATTGCAAACATTTGTGAATGTCAATACGAATATTAGTAGAATTATTCGCCAAATATCATGAATTCAAATATTGCCTATGCCGCTCATCAATATGATTCCAACATGTGAAATGATGTTCAAAGGATGTGTTGCACTTCAGTTACACAGATGAAGATGAGTTTAAAACAAAGAGGCAGATGGTTTGTGTCCATTCTGAAATACAGGTATTAGATATGTGCCGAAAGTTGGGATTTCAACACTGGGGAAAGAAGCCCTCACTCACAAAGGGGCCATCTCTATTACTGACCAAATGTCTGAATATAGCCTAGCCACATTACTATAATAGACTTACTATAGCCCAGAAACGGCATCTTGACCGAGATACCAACTGATCAATGCCAATCATGTAATTTTTGATGCAATTTAAGTTTTGAACAGGTTCCTTCCTTGTCAACATTAGTCATTAGCAGCATAGGCAATATTCCAATTTGTAATATTTCGCAAATAATTCTACTAATATTCGATTCGATATTCAGAAATATTCACAATTTGGGTGTATGGCGATAAATATATTTTCGCAGTTATAATCGCAATGTGATTACCTTCACAATGAATGGCCATGGGATTTATTATCGCATTGCGAATATAAAATCGCAATGCATGGCCATTAGCTCCCCAATGTATAATATTTTGAATATTAGACATTGCGAATATCCACTGACATATTAATGAAAATTGCGAATTCTCGAATAGCCAATATTCGTAGAATATATTCACAATTTGAATATTCGAGCTCCACACTAGTCAACATTATACTGAGTGATGACACCTCTGCTATCCATTCTTTAGCTGGCCATACACCTTTTAGATCTCTCTGTCAGATATCCTATATATAGTGTAGGGTTCTCTGCGACTGATTGTTTAGAAAGTCCCTCATATTACATGGTTTTGTTAAAGCAAAAGGAAATCTGACGAAAAAATCTAAAGGTGGATGGGGGCCCTTAGTTTTAGCTACTAGAGGGAAATACTAACGCTCACCATGAATGCAGACAAACTTCCTAAACCCTGGTCATCTGACCACTGAATAAAAGTAAAAAAGTAAAATGAGTTCATTCATTTTACCAATAGTAGAGTGTTACATATTTGCAATTGATGAATACAGAAACATTTTAGTTCAAGTGATATAGTTTATTGGCTTACTGATATCATTAACCTCCTGGAAGTTTACCCCAGTGGTAACTCACCCTGGGCTACACAGGTTGTTTCTCACAGTCCTGGGCAAGCCCGCAGAGATACTAAATATCAGTGGATCGTTTCCGAGTCTCCCTCTTCGGTGTCATCAATGAGTTGGGAATGGCGCTATTCAACTCCATGTTAAGGAGGTGATGTTGGTTTTCCTCAATTATGCTGGGGCTTTGAATGGGCGAGACAGGGATTGCCCAAAGTACTTTTTAAAAAAGTGCGCGATGGGTGAAATAACCAGGAGCTTAAAGACGCATGCTCTTGGGATGTCTCAGATTCCTTCTGCGGGTATCCCGAATGTGTGCTTCTTTAATTACAATTGGAGGTGTAGGGCAGGGTTGGGGGTATACTACAAAAAAGAAAGTATGTCTCTAACGCTAATAGTTTGTACAAATTAAGTTCAAAGTCAAGTCAAAATTAAAAAAATCGGAATTTCAACTTTGATTTTGAACTTTATGCAAAAACTACATGTGCTAGAATAAAACTTTTTTTTTTTAGTTTTTAACCCTTTTCTACATCTCCAGTAATTCTGGTGATGATACCATTATCAGAGGCTTTGCAATCAGCTCACAAAGTCAGCTATTTGAAAAATTCGACCATCTCTATCCAATAAACTTGAACTCCAAACTTTTATTCAGATTTTTTAAATAGCAATATATTTTAAATGTTATATCATGTTTTCTATTATCACTTTATATAAACTGATGCTTTAAAAATGCATTTTGATCTTAAAACAAATAAAATCCCCATAGTAATGCCACAGTATCATCAAAGTCACGGCTGCATATTTTAGTCTATATTTTCTTAACAATCGGTCTATTTTGCGTACCTTGTTTCATTGCCGAGTGTGATGAGTTTGGGTGTGAATTGTATCCGAGCTGCTCTCTCCTCCAGATAATCGAACATTGTTTCATATTAACTAGGAATGGTGTGCGACTGCGACATTATCATGCTTTCTTAATAAGTTATGTTATAAAACAGACACAGCTCCCGTTGTGTATTCCAATTACCGGATAGTAAAAAAAATAACCAAACCTTATAATCGTGATTTTTCTATTTGATTCAGAAAGTTTAGCACAGCAGGAAAGTTGGCTTTTCACATAAACTGTATGTTACATCTGAAATTGGGGATTTTTTTTTCTTGTCCCTTTCTATAATCAAGGTTGTGGAAGTCAATGAGAATGTAAAGCTGGTAGACATAGTATACATTACAGATGGTATGCGCTAGGCTTTAATTGCCTTTTTTTCCCTTTATCGTGTTGAATCTGTAAATGTACATACTGTAGTTTTTGCGAGGGCATAAAAATAGAATAAATGGATCTTAATTGAAGAGATTAAGGTTGCAGATATTAGCATGAGTTTCTGGAAAATTCATTAGGTGATGACTTTTAATGGGAATAATTGTGTTCTTAATCATAATTGTGTGGCAATTAAAAAAAAAACACAAAGAAGACTAATTGCAGACTAGAGGAGCCAAGCAGTTTTCAGAACTAAAGGCGAAATTGTGCTACAAAGAAACGTAGGAAACGCGCTTATAATTGATGCTGAAACTGTAAAGTGAACTGTATTATTTATTTTTCAATCGCTATTATTTAACCGCATTCAGTAGATGTTGACATACTACAGCGAGGGCTCCAGAGTTGGTGAAATGCAAGAACCTTTTGTGATAGTTCGATTTTGCCCTCACCCACTTCAATCATCTAACCCATTATGTTAATCTTTCAAGATTGTGTATGTAACTGTGCTGGGAACAATCAACTAGACACGAGGGCCACCCACTTGCAAATGTGTTTTAAGTTCATTTAGCTTAAATGAATTAAGTTAATCAAACTGTTATTAGTTAAACATTGAAACTCCTATTATTGCAGAGGAATTAGATTTACTTGGCTTTTGTGGAAAACTTAGTTGTCAGGGAGAGGGTTTGTCTTTTTGCTTTTCCAGGGGTCTTAGGGCTTGACAGAGGGCGGTCCACAGCACGTGTCTTGCCACAAGTGTACAAGTGGTCGCTGCAGAGTCAATGCAACTGCCCCCGAACGCAGGCAGATGCAGTTTTTAACTGCATCCATTCATTCTCTATGCACTGCATCCAGGTGCGATTTTTTTACCGCTTCCATACATGTCTATGGGCCCAAAAACATGGGAGTCCTCAAGTCGCCCAAGTGAGGAATTGCCCCTTTAACTTAATTGAATTAATGAATCTTCTGAGATATGACTCCCCATAGTGGTTGGATGACAGACAGCAGAGACTTTTTCTTCAACCCCATCTTCTATTATCTTCCTCAGGTCAGGCTTTCTCACAGTTACAAATTCTGAGAAGGCACCTCACCAACTCATCCACAGATGGAGTGTATTGTGTAGCAGATTGAGAACCTAAAAGCCTATTTTATTTGTTAGTTCCCCATGGCCAAGGAAAGGTTTCGTTGTTGGATATAGCAGTAAATAAAATGCAGAAGTAAGCTTTCCAGTGTATGTTAAAATGAAGAAGTGTACTCCCAGGCACCAGTGCTGTGGGCATAGGTTGGCCATCAATATCTATGGGTCAGTTAGATTTTGGGATAGCTTCTCATTACACTGCCAAAAGTGGAAAAACATATTTGGGGGAAAACAGTCCTATTAATATGTAGTACTAATTAAGCAGCTGATCAAATTGATGATGATGCATCTTAATGAGTACTGTTGAAAGGTAATTTCCCTAGTTATTTGCACAGAAGTACAGTCACATACCAATTAAGGTGAAGTCAACTTTTTTTGTATTTGTATTCTGAAAGCCCCCCATAAGCTTTTAGATTGTGACCCGATGATTTGGCCGATCGACCAATTGGCCAAAACATCAGGGCACAATTGGCCGGGCACCCTTTGTGTTCCAGCACTGTCCCTCGGGTCCCCCTAGCTGCTCGGGTCGCCGCCAGGGCCTGAGCAGCTAGGGGGACCCAGAAGACAGCATCTAGGGACTTGGCCGTGAGAAAACGCTGCGACTGTCAGTGCGCTGGCAGCCTAGCACGAAGGGAGAGGGGGGTGCTAGCCCCCCCCCTCCCCCTCACAGCTTCTGAGGGAGGGTTTGCAGCTGCAGACAGGTTCTGTGTCCTCAGCACCATCATGGCGGTCGGTTGCCCAAAAAATCAGGTGGAGATCTAAGCATGTATGGGGGGCTTAATGCATATTGCAAAATGTATCCCATAATGCAACAGATCTTTTTTCAGTTCAGTTTATATATTTTTTAACATAAACATAGAATAATAAAGCAGTTTAAAGATCCACCATTGGATTTGCTATTTGTAGCAAAGCAGTCTAACACATTGCCTGTGGCACAGATGGGGAATGTTAGGTCTTTTGGAAAGCATGTGACCTCTCTGCTCCATCCAAGTATGCCCATGAAGCAAAGTGTTTTTATTACTACTGAATTTATCTTGTCAGGATGTGGCTCTAAAATAAATTGACCCTCCCTGCACTGATGCCTGGACAGTCTGCTTTGGCATACGTTTATCCGTATTTAATGCAAGTGGAGAGATTAACCAGACTATTTGCATTAACTTTGCAACTACAATGGAAAAACACAACTGCTCCCATATTTAAATGAGTGTTAGTATTCAGTGTTCAGCAGAGAGAGACAAAGTTACCAGATGGTAGTGTAAGTGGAAGCACCGCTCCTGCAATAAGGAAATCAGCTTGAGCTCACACGAGGCGCAGTGGTCTTGGCAGAGGAGGGATCTGGTATTCCAATGAATGCTCTTGTCAAGGAGAACATGTGCATTGGAAATTCTAATGAATTGATGATGTAAGAGGGTACCTGGCACAGAGGATTTGATGGCAGGCTTCAGTTCTTCTGTTACGAAAATGGTAGCTGTCTCCTTCTTTTAATAAATCTCCATTATTTCAATGATGAAGGCAACATCTAAACATATTCAGCTGAACTTATATTTTACAATCTGTAGATTGTAGAATTTCAATTAGATCATTATTATCATGTATTTGTATAGCAACTACAGTAAATATAATACAGTGCTTTACATGGCACATAGCTATATAACTGTCTTTCGGAGGAGCTCAAAATCTATCATCCCTTCCATAGCCAGATCACCAGAGTACCCAGAGGAGACCCATGCAGAGACAGGGAGAACATGAAAACTTCTTGCAGTGTCCAGGCCGAGTTTTTAATCTGGAACCACCCATTAGATCTGCTGAAACCAAAAGCAGTAAAAAAAACACCTGTACTACGTGGTAATTGTAAGATGTTTTTAACTTCCATTTTATGGAGACGTTTTGGTGTTTAAGTGATACTGTTTATTGGCTTAATAGAAGCCATGGAAGAATCAAAAGTCCGAGGATGGCCATACACCTTTAGATTTCTCTATCAGACTTCCTTTAGATCTCCTTTTGTTTAATCAAATCCATGTAATATGAGGACTTTCAAGTCCAAAACCATCAAGTCTACCTGTGTTCAATCGCAAAGGACCCTATACTACATAATTGTTGGTAGATCTTAAGGATATCTGACAGAGAGATCTAAAGGTGTATGGCCAGCTTTAGGGCTTATTGACAAAGGCGGTTGTTAACCACCCGCTAAACACCTGTCAAGCCCAATCACTTGTCGAATGCGAAATGAGGCATTGGCGGGGCGGTTTTTGGGCTTTTGCTTGATAGACCTGTCATAAGACTTAAGCTAGGTATACAGGGTTAAATGATTTTATAGATTCAAGTACAATCAAGTGCCATGCACATTCACGGTGCTTGATTGTGCTTGAATCTTTTAAAAAATAGAGCCGTCCAGCCTCTCTTCGATTGATCCCGCTCGAAGAAACCTCAGTCGAACAGGGAACCAACATGTTGGTAAACCCTGTTTGATTTCCATTATTTTGGATAGGGACCGATGACGCAAAAGTGCTGCTGCTCATTATCGAGGAAGCTTGATGACGTCATTGTGCTGCGATCAAATGGCCCCTTGATCTTATGGGCCTATTAGCATGAAGCCAGAGGGTGCAAAATCAAAAATGTTACCTTTAGCCCTGGAACTCGACCAACGTTTCTATCTATCTATCTATCTATCTATCTATCTATCTATCTATCTATCTATCTATCTATCTATCTATCTATCTATCTATCTATCTATCTATCTATCTATCTATCTATCTATCTATCTATCTATCTATCTATCTATCTATCTATCTATCTATCTATCTATCTATCTATCTATCTATCTATCTATCTATCTATCTCTCCATCTCTCCATCTATCTCTCTTTCCCATTTTACATTTAATTTTTTATTTCTGTTAAAGCTCTTTTTTCAGCCAAAAGTTCTATACATTATAAATGTAAGCAACTTTACGGTATAAAGTTTGGCATGGAATGTGCACAAGCACCGGAGGCATAAACTCATATACAGGATAGTATTCTCTTGCTGTATAAAATCTACCATAAAGTTCACAACAAGCAAGTTGCAAGCTTGTAACACTGATCTGTGGATACAACTTTTCACGCAAGAGGGATGAGCGTCTTGAACCTGTTTTCTTCTATTTTCAGGGGTAGCAGCATAATGACAGAACTTTTCATCAGCACCAGTTTGGTTGATATAATTCAGTTTGAATCATCTTGACAGGCAGAGCTCTCCATGACTATTTTTGCCTTAAATAAACAACTGCCAAACTTTGTGACAGTGGAATTCACCATAACAACAATTCTTAGTTAAAAATACAATTGTCACAACTAGGAATCTAAAGTACATTCTGTTTTTCTGCTTTTAAAGTTTTCTTAAAGAAGTCCAAATCCTTGATTTGCCTTGTCTTCATGTATATGATATTTTGAGGCTTTCGGCTTATCATAGGGTCCTGCTTACACCTATGTAATTTGTACACTTATTGGTCAGTGTATATAACTATGGGATGCTTCACAACTGTGCATTGTGAGTAGTGATGGCCGAACTTCTCTAATGTCCGCAGACATTATTGGCGGGGAATTTGAATTGTGAAAACCGGAAGTGACATCAGTGATGTCACATCCAGTCCCTGAAATGCATAGTTCCTGGTGGCTGTCCAGATGTGACTTCATTGACATCACTTCCGGTTCACCAAGCCAGCTTTTCACTGCAAGACCGGGTTCTCTTCTTGGTCTTCAGTAAAGAGATTCTTCCTCCAGGGGCGATCTTACTGCTCCTGATCCTGCCCGAGGAAGAATAGTGAGCTCCTTCTCGACGGCGAACGGGGCGGGTACCTGTACTGCTCCCCGGCTAGAAGGAGGATGAACACCCTGTGAACAGTTTGGCCATCACTAATTGTGAGTTCTGGTGAATTTTTTAAAAACTTCTATCTGTATGCCTGTTAGAGTTCAAATGCCAATGACAGCAGATTGAAATGCCTATTTGTCTTAATCAGCTGGTTGGCAATTTTTTGTCATATTAATTAAAATTAGTTGAGGATAATGGTCAATAATACCAGTGCTGAAATTTATCCATAATATTTTTTTGCATCTTATTGTAATGCAATTACTATTGTCAGACTGGTGTCTTCAAAGTCCAAACTGGGCTACCACCTGGTATAGACCGCCCAGTTGCCCTAGAAAGTTTGTGTATGCTTTAACAGGAATGTGGCACGGTAAACATACCATTGCACAGTTATGCCAAGCATGATTTTGTTGCCAACCCTGAATTGAAAACCGCGGCCTGCTGAGCATTTTTGGAATACAAAATGTCAGACTCTCCAGCTGTTTTTTATTTACAGAAAGAGGTTTACATTAAAAGAACGACACCTAGTTACAGTCAATGTTATTTGCCTGTAATGACAAAAAAAATTTGGTTTCCTGACATTTAAAGGTTTTTGGTGTTATTATAGATAAGTAAAAAAAAAAAAAAGGAGCGTTACACTGTGACACATATATCTGAATGATTTAAAAAAAATTGTTCCAGGTAAAATTAAAAGTGGTTTTCTTCTAAAGCTGCCCTTTTAAAGAATTGTGCTAACATCTAGAAGGTGCATGTTAGAAACACAGTAGTTTAATCAATTCCTCACTGAGCCGTGCCGACCTAAGATTTAAAGGGCAAATTGGGGCACTCATAATTGCAGTCAAGCTGCATTGGCCTCAAAAGAAAGGTCATCTATCTGCTTGTGCTCACAGTAGAAATCTATTAATGAATGCTGGTGCATGTCTGATGTGTTCTAAACAGACACCGCATATTTAGGTTCTCTCATTATGAATGAGGAACTGCTGGAGGAGGACATGCACATGGGACACTTTGATGGATGGGTGTCATGGCATAAATGAAAGCTTTGAATCACAAATGTAGAGTACTGTATGAGTAGCTATCGCCTTCCATTTGTAAGATACCGAGCCAAAGTATTTCTTGGAGGCCAGTGTGTGGAATTTCAAAATGATGTTAATATCTCCTATGCTGAAAAATTTCCAACTCGTGTCCTTGGAAACGTCAATGCTGACCTTTACTACCAGCTGAAATAATAGATTTTCTTCACAAATCAGTGAAACAAAAAGGTAGACTAACACATGTAGATGAAAATCAATACACAAATGTAAATTTTTTCGATCAGAATCGAAGGAAGGCCCACTCTTTTCTCAACGCAGCAGGTCCACGCATTCCCATTGGAAGAAACAATTCCATCAGAAGACGGGTTCCATACTGAGCTAGTTATCAATTATCATGGCTCTAATTCATGATCAAGTATAGTTTATGGAATTAGGGCTGTGGCATATGCGTTTTCCAAGCTGGTAGGCTCAGGTTTTACTTATGTCTTGTTTTACACCCATCATTCATGATAAGCGCATTGGTATTTTTATGTCAACAAGCTCATAAGATATGATGTGCACTTTCCTAACACATGTTAAAATGGATATGGTCTCTGAATACTCTGCTAAGTTCATGAACCATGCATTTCTAGCCTCTCTTGATTTCCTTCAATATTACTATTGACGATGTATACTCCATATCTTTAAAAAACTACTTCTAGGACAATGGTCCAAATGTTTTCAGCATTCTTTCCCCTATGGCAGCTAAAATGTTTACACATTAAATACACATACTTTGGTTTACTCGGTATCCCGCATGAACCATACAACTTTATTTAGAAAGTGCAACCCTTTCATATGCTTTTTTAATTTATTGATATGTCAATTATTGCTCCACTATATGTTATAGCTTTTTTTTTTTATTGAGTTTTGTACAAACATTGTCACAGAAACAGTAACAGGTATAACAAGTAAAACAATCTTTTCTGGGGGAATCCAAGGGGAAGGAGGGGGTAGCCAGAGAGCCGAAAGCTAGGAAGGGAGAGAGCTAGGGGAGGTATACCTCCACAAAATGGGAGCGGGAGCAAATGAACTGTATGGGTAGGGGGGGGGAGGGTATGCGGGGGGAGGGGAAGCCAAGGGAAGGAAGGGGGGGGGGGGGGAGGGGGGGCACCATGACATCCATCCCCGGCCCCCGTCTCAGCCAGGCGCGGAGATCAGGAGGGTTTTCAGGTCCTCAGAGGCCATGAATTTCTCCCATCTAGACCAAGTCTGGTGGAAAGTGTCGGAGGTATCCCGTATTGAGCTTGTGAGGTCCTCCATTTTGTACAAATCGGCAATGCGGTGGATCCACTGTGTGATCTCTGGGGGGGTAGAGGATTTCCATAGGGGTGGGATACAGGCTTTTGCCGCGTTAACCAGGTGAATCAAAAGGGATCGTTTGTAGAGGTGGTATGGCACAGGGGAATGGTGGAGGAGGAAGAAAGCCGGTGTGCGTGGGACGGGGAGGTCAGTGAGTGTTTGGCATATCTGCATAACACATCTCCAGCATGTGTGGGGAACCATCGGGAAGATGGAGTGTAAGAGGGCTGGAGTGCGGTACCACCGAGACAATATTTTATACCCCGTCTCTTGGTATCTGTTCACTATATGTTATAGCTTAACGAGGCATTTGCGTTCCAAATGTCCTCTGACAGAGTGTATTCCTGCTTTTGGTCATTGTTCATTATTCAGTACTACTACTGTTTATTGTCTTTGTATTTTCTTTTTTGAATCTTTCCAATAAAAAATAATTAAGTATAAACAATCCTGGCCTTAATGCCTCTCCCAGTTATTGCACGAACCAATAAGGCTTCCTCAAATGGGTGAAAAAAAGGCAAAGCTTTTCATCTGCTATCCTCTATGCAGTTATTCAATTCCACCATTAAAGGTTCTGGTTCCTGAAATGCAACAATAAATTTAAAGATACTTGGAGTCAAGAAACCTCTTTCAGAGGTTAAAGCAGATGTATACTGTTCACCTAAAAAAAATATAGAAAATTAAACTTTGACTCTCCTTTGAGCTCGTACGAGGATGGTTAGCACTTACCTGCTGTTCCATGTTATCATATTAGAGATTCCACCTTTGTCAGGCATCTGGGGCATAATTCAAGGTGCATATCACCGTTAGAGATAGCCGCAAGGTGGACAGTTCGGCCGCAAAAATAACATGTTTTCTTCCCCTGGCAAACAGTATGGGTGTTTGAAGAACCCGGTCTTCTAGTAAAAGAAAACCGGCATAAATCGGAAGTGATGTCTGGATATCGAAACCGGAAACTGTGCGTTCCAGGTACCGGAAGTGACTCATTTCAAATTCCTTACAAACAAGCTGTAATATGAATCTTCCCACGAACTGGCGCTACTTTTTTAGATCTGCCGGTTCCTGGACGGACCCGGTCAACGTTCGGCCATCACTAATCACTAGTGGCCACTGGGGGCGTTTAGAATGGTTTTTGATGGAGAAAATTGTCAGTGCTTTTCAATGCTGAGCCAAGGTCAGGAACTGCTTCCTGCTGCAGCACTACATCATCAGATAGAGGTAGAGAGTAGGGGCGGACAGGGACCTTCTTACCTATTCATTATAGGTATGTTTTTGAATTCTGCCCTATTATCGGCTCTTCTAGTGCCATGCATGCAAAGATGACAATTTGGTGGTAGGTCCTGTTTAAGGGCACTGAATGTCATGTGACTGCCCTGTTGATGTTTGAAAAGATTATAATAAAGAGAAAAAAAATGTCTTATACGCCGAATGCGAGACCCCCCAGTGGTCGCACCTTGGCTTCCCGCCAGCTCTCCCGGCATGGAGGAGCTGTCAGTTTAAATGAGAGAGCTGATGTCCGGCTCTCCCATCTGAACTGTCTAATTGCCTATGCCAGCCCTGAACTGGCATGGGCAATGAAGGCAGAGCTAGATGAACTGGCATCTACATCTCTCCTGTCCGTGGGAATAGCAATCAGCTGCCCCATGGACACAGAATTGGGAGAGAAAAGAGAGAGCTGAACACAGCCCCCCTATACCCCCTCCCTCCTCCTCAGATCAGTGTAAATATGACGTGTGTTCAGCTGCTATTGAGAGTATACTGCTGCTAGTGACACCTTCTGGCTGAATTGGATATTGCATCCATTAAATTCATTGCATTATCCCAATTGATGTGAAAACTTATTAAATCTTTTTTTTTTCTGGTTTTTCTGGCCTAAAAACTGGGTGCGTCTTATGTGTCGGTGAGTCTTATAAGGCGAAAAATATGGTAATAAGGGAATCTCCAGGTTGTGTTGTTGTTGGTGTATGTGATGGGGTAAGAGTATGAAATGACACTGGGTAAGGGAAAGCGTAAAATAAATCGATTTCTTCTTCTTTTATTTTTTTTAAATAAATCTGTTTCTGAATTTGTTGATGTACCCAGGACACACCTTTAAGTTATGTTATGTGGCACAGAAGCTACAAACTCTAAATGTTTCCAAGTGATTTGTTTCCCGCTCAATGACAATTGCAGCCATTTGGCCCTGACCCTCAATATCTAGAAATAACATGCTCAGATAATTGAATTCATTTGAAAATACAATACACTGTGTTACATAAAGCAGTCTTTTCTCTTGGCCGTCCCTCGCAGCCAGTGAAGATTTAAAAGATTGTGCAAAAGCAAATAAGTCAAAACAAATAAAATATACAGAGGGAAAATAAAACCCTTTTCCTTTCAGAATAGATAAATGTTCTAAACCAGAAGCCTGTGTGATTAGGGACAGATAATTTGGAAATTAGTTTAAACCTTTTGACTCTTGAAAAAAAATGTATTCCTTGGAGATATTTTCAGCCAGAATAAGTTTGACTGTCACAAAAATGAATTTCTTCCTAATGCTCTGACCTCCTTCCTCTCATCCTCTTCTCTAAGTGGACATCTACTGTATGTCTCTTTTATCAGAGAAATTCAGCTATATGGTGCAGAGCATTTCCAAGCAATTTGCTTCTGATTTATTAAATCATGGCTTTCTGGATCCAGCCTAGAAATTATTTCACATGTATTCTAAATAGAAGGGCCATGCACACTAGCGAGGAAAATTATAGGTATTTCAGAATGCATTGCGAAATTGGTTAGGAATGAAATGTATTACTGAATGTGCTCTGGTCACTGATGTACGGTATTATGACGACGAGAGCAGGAGGGATTTTTAGAATAAAAGTGTAAAAAGGGTTCGGGTGATCTGTTTAGACCCGGAGGTACAACCAAATTGTATTATAATTGGGTCATTTGGGTCTGTTAAAGCTCCAAGGGGACCCTGACATTTTCTACTCCACATTAATGGTAATAAGTCCCAATATTAGACTACAAAGAAAAGCTTTCTAGAAGGAAGGAGGATTTCAATCACATTCAATGTCCATGGGGAAAAATGTGGGATGGTTTTATTACACTTACAATCTATGTAGCACCAGTGGTGTTTCTAGCTCTTTGGGGGCGAGACCACATCACACCTTACCCCACGCCAACAATAGAGGGTAGGGAGTACACATTGCATTGCAAACAACCCCCCCCCCCCCCCCCCCCCCCCCGACTGAGGGTATAGAGGACACGTTGCATTTCATGCAACAACCTAAACTTTTCCAGTCCTCCCACCGACAGAGGGAAGAGAAGAAGAGGCCACTATGATAGTGAATCCCAGAATGGCCGCTATTAATTGAACTTGATTTATGCATAACCTATTGCTGTTGGAGCAATATTTTTTTTGTAATATACCCTACATCTCCAGCGAGTTTGTTGATAAAACCATGGTTTGCAATGAACTCTCAAAGTTGAGCTGGTTCAAATAAAAAAATAAAAAATTCTCCATCTCTGGACATTACAGACACTTTACTAGGTTGGCACAGATCTCCTGAGGGATTTTGGCTTTGGCAAATTGTTGGCTCAAAATGCATGGTTTTCCAGCATGGAGATTCACTTTGAGCACCCGCCACTAGTGATGATCGCGAATATTCAGATTCCGAATATTAATCGCGAATATCGGCAATTCGGAAATTCGCAAAGATGGTGAATATATTGCCGAATATTCGCAATTCCGGATATTCTGTATTTTTTATCCATTACACATGCCTCCCAATGCAAGTGGATGAATGGGAAGGCTGCAACAAGAGCTTAGCAACACTCCCTGCAACCATCAACCGTTGTAAAATCCAAAATTGGGGTGATGCGAATATTGCGAAAATCTGCACTTTTTAAAATTCGTGAAAAATCACTGATTGCATCCAAAATTCGCAATTTTTTTTCAACACGCCCCTCAATGCAAGTTAAACATATATTCACAAAATTCGCAAAAAAAACTGCGGATTTTCACAATAAGAAGAATATTGCCAAATGCGAATATTTTCCGAATGTTTTCCAAAACATTTGCGGCATGCTGCGAATATGAATGTTGCCTATACCGCTCATCACTACCAGCCACAGATTGTCATTAGGATTGAGGTCTGGACCCTCTGCTGCCACTCTACCTGACCTTGGTTTTGTTATCCCTGAACTGTTGCGGTGATTTTGATGTATGCTGTAAGTCATTGTGTTTATGGAAAACACAGCAACAACCTAAGGCTATACTTTGAGCAGATTTCTGCATATGATTAGTAGTAATGGCTGAACATTGGCCGTGTCCGCCTGTGTCATGGGGAAATTCAAATTCCCCACTATGTCACTTCCAGTATATAGAACGCACATGTTCTAAACCAAAAGTGATAAAGCCCTAGAGATTGTGTGTCTCTACCTGGTCTCTAGTCAAAATTATTCTTCCTCCATCCTTATAGACTTCTTCTCGCCGTGAAGGGGGCAGGTCAAACACCTGTACTGTTCGCCGGCAACAATTTGGCCCTCAATACAGATTAGATCTTAAAATATTTCTTTGTGTTTTCCTTTTTTTTACTACTTTTAACCTGTACGATTTGCATACAGTTCACAGTCAGCTTGTCGAAAAATACTGGCAGATTTGCCAGAAACACAGATTGATGGGTGCCTTGACTGCCTCCGGTCAATATCTGTTCAAGACCCAATACTGGCTTTGCACACTAGAAGTTCCGATAATCGGGCAGAATGTGGCAAAAAGAAGAAAACGCTTAAGGAAAATCACGCATGATGCACCCACTGCAGTGCAAAAGCCTACATCTCTGAGCAGTGACGCTGGAATACCTTATACTCTTTCTTTCTTTGTGTAAAATACGATCTTTTTTTTTTTTTTCCCATTAAAAACCCTTATAGACGCCCCCAGTGGCTATTTCAGGACATTGCACTAAACTGTCCCCCAGAATCTTGGCCGATTATTCTTATTACTCCTTGGATTACATAGCTCCGACCTATTACACAGTTGCTTTATAGATCATATATAGTGCATTTGGATTGTGAGTTCAGGGGAGCAGTAGATGTACCTACCACTGTTCACAGTCTAATGTGTAAAACTTGCATAGGATCTTTTTTTTGGGAGGAAGACAATTAACCTAGATCTATGTTTTTTGGGAGTGTGGGAGAAATCCACGCAGACACTGGAAGACATGCCAACTCCTTACAGATAGTGCCTACACTGAGGTTCGAACCTAGGACAACCTGCAGGGAATTTTGGGAACCATTGACCTATATAAGGGCTACAATATGAACGTGATTGGGCTCATCCATATGGATATGAGCCTCGGTACTTTAAAAGGTAGGTCACAGCTTTTAACAAACTCTTCAAGGACTTACACTATTACCGTATAACGATTTAGCAACATGGAAAGAATAATGAAAAAAATTCGGCAGCACTTTGCAGCTCATGGAACGCCTTTTCAGAAAGTGTCTGTATGTAAGTCAGTTTGGAGCTCAGTAGAGCCACCAAGGCGTATTTAATTGGGACTAACATTGTCAGTGTTACAATCGGGCAGGACCTAAACGCCTGTTCACAATGACTGTGCCTTCTAAGGAAATGGAGTAAAGTGGTCATAACTCAAGGAGCGCGTGCGGTTGCTTTTAACCGAGTGGACGGTGTTGCACTGGGGACTCCAGAGCTGTTAAAATAAATCTTTATTGCTGTATTTGCCTTCTCTGACATGTGAGGTATGCTGTAGAAGGCATGCTTGAAAAGAAGATGGTTAATTTATTTTTTATTTTTTGGTACAATTGTATCAAACATTTGTATATGATTATGAAATGATATGGTGCGTATTCTAGAAAGAAGTAGTATAGACTGTAGCTGTAAATTAATAAGCTCTCCTTCTACCTACCAGACGCCAGAATTTAAAGGTTAACTTGCAATTGAGACCTATGATTGCAAATGGACAGACCTTTGACTTTTTTTAAAATTGAAAAAGAAGGTGTGGAGTAAATGAAATAAAAAAATATCCAGGATATCATGAGTGCTTTGTCCCATAATACCAGTCTATTTATGTAAAATAGAAGTTATATTTCATGTCTCCCCTTTTTTTCCTCTTTATTATGCCGCGCTAAAGTTTCACCAGGAAGCGGTTTTGTATATTCTCGAATGATGTGAAATACATTGTATTTTTATATAATGAGTGCGTTGAAGTACACATATTGCCGATATAAATAACTCCCATCTCATCGCCTTGCAATCTTTGAGGGTGTCCTGGGTATTTTTATGAGATAATAACAGTAATAATAATAACATTCAATGGTGTTGTTTTGCAGTCAGTTACATATTGTATGGATGACCATATGGTTAGCTTAAAAAAATGAAAAATGAAAACAAAAAAACAGATGGAAAAAGGGGTTGCCGGCTAGTTAATACTCTTTTTTTATTTACTAGACAAGCCCAATGGTTGAGATGGTTTGATTTTTTTTTTTGTGCATAAATTCGATGGTTGTTAAGTTTAATGTTTGAAGGCCCCTGAGCGTGGTAATACAATCCACCAAAGACCTGCTGGTAGATGTTTAGAGAAGTGTTGGGGGTATAACTCACAAAAAATAAGTAATGGCTCTAACTCACAATAGTTTGCATTAATTAAGTTTATAAAGTCAGGTCCACAATTTTAAAACATAATTTTGTAGGCTTAATTTATGCAACCAAACTACATGTGGTCTAGATGCAAAACGGTGTTTTTTTTATATTGTTCCCCCAACCCTTTTCTTCATCTACCAGCAATTTTTGGTGATGAGTACCATTTTCAGTGGACTTTGCATACAGTTCACCCGAGTCAGCTTGTCGCAAAACAATTTGACCACTTGGCAGATTTTGCCAGAAAAACAGATATGGTATGGGTTGCCTTGACTTGCCTCCAGTCAATATCTGTTCAAGGACCCAATACTTCTGGCTTTGGCACACTAGACGATGCCGATAATCGGGCAGAATGTGGCCAAAATAGAAGAAAAACCGCTTAAGGAAAACATCACGCATGATGCGCAGCAGAGGCAACCACTGCAAGTGTGCAAAAGCCTACATCTCTGAGCAATGACAAGCTGGGAAATCACCTTATTAACTCTTTCTTTTCTTTTGTAAAATAACACACAGATCGTTTTTCATCCATTAAAAACCCTTATAGACGCCCCCAGTGGCTATTCAGGACATTGCACTAAAACTGTCCCCCAAGAGCCTTGGCCGGATTAGTATTAATTACCATTACCTTGTATTAACAAGATAGCGCCGACATATTAAACACAAGCTGCTTTAACAGATCATATCATATATAGTCTCGTTTGAATTGGTGAGTTCAGGGAGCGATTAGATGTACGCCTACCACTGTGTCCACATGTCTAATGTGTAACTTGCATAGGATCTTTTTTGGTGAGGAACGACAACTTAACCTAGATCTATGTTTTTTGGGGAGTGTGGGAGAAAACCCACGCAGGACACTGTGAAAAGAACATGCAAACTCCTTACAGAATAGTGCCTCACACTGAGGTTTCGAACCTAGGACACCTTCATGTGAACGTTTGGGAACCATTGACCCTATATACATGGCTACAAAATAAAATGCGCATGGAGGGTTGGTGGCAGTATATATCATGCACGTCTAGCTAGTCTTTTTTTTGGCCATAATAGAAGCGCGATGTAATTAAAATTCTCATGATTGAGGCAATGAAAGAGAATGTCCAGCCTTTCTAATGGAACTCCCTCTCAACTCTCAACCTTTGTTTCTTGTGTATATCGAAACTAACACACATAAACCAATCACACAGTCTGAGTTTGAGGCACTAAAGTCTAAATACCAAATGCAGGTCCTTCATTATGTTTGTGAATTTTTTTTTTTGTAAAATGGTAAAAATGCACTATAACAGCATTTAGGAAACAAGCTTCCACACAAAATGCACATTATAACAAAATGAACTGAGTGGAGTACACAGTATAACGATGGTCCTTCTACATATACCCACAGGATTTTTGTTGTCCTCACTCTCATACTCAATGGGTTTATGATTCCGTCCAACATCGTTCACAACCCATGGAAGGTCTTGTTCTGTCGAGAACACAAGGTGTGAATTCTCTGATGGCACCAAACCTCAACATCTTTAAATTTGGTGGTATTACTTACTACTGTTACAAAGTATATTCTTGGAGTTAGTACCACCGTTCTTGTGGGGTCTATCAATTCATTGTGTTTCTATGAGTATAAAGGAACACCCAAGAGGTATGGCATGGGGACTACTGATTTGTGTGGTTTGCATCAGAGCATTAGCAGATGCGCTTACATCACTTGCTCAATGAACATAGTAAAACTCTGAGCTGTCTGATGATGGGTGAGCATGGGGTGAAGCCCCGAGCTGCTGAGATGGTGAGCACTGGGAACATCCTGAGATGCTGAGCGTGTGTGAGCAAAAATATACAAACAAACAGGTCAGGTGATAGAATGTACTAGCCCAAAGGTTTTAACCCAAGCTGCTGACGTGCTTAGTTGAGCGGGATTTGGAACCTGAGCTGTCATGAGCGGGTGTGCATAGTGAGAACCCGAGCTCTGCTGAGCGGCGTGAGCATGGTAGAACTCCGAGCTTGGTGATGCACCTTGGGGAACCCGACGCTGCTGAGAGGGTGAGCATGTGTGAGATGCTGAAAGGGGTGAACATGGTGGAACGCCAAGCTGCTGATGGGCAATGGGGAACCTGAGTTTGCTGAGGTCGGGTGAGCATGGAGAACCCGAGCCTGTGAGGCATGGGTGAAACCCGACGCTGCTGAAATGGTAAACATGGGGAAGCCACAGCTGCTGAGATGGTGGCAGGGCAGGGAACCCAATCTGCTGAGCTGGTGATCATGGTGAAACCGAGCTGCTGTGAGATCGTTAAACATGGAACACCGATCTGCTGATTGGGTGAGCAGTGGAACCCGAGCTGCCTGAGTAAGTGTGGTGATCATGGGAACCCGAGCTCGCGAGGGATCGGTGATCAGAGGGGTGACAACCCAAGCTGCTGATCGGGTGATCATGGGAAACCTAAGCTGCTGACGGGTGAGCATGGTGAACCCGGCTGCTGAGCGGGTTGTGTATGGGGTAAACTCCCCGAAAAGCTTGCTGATGAGGGTGAACATGTTGAGAACCAAAGCTGTCTGATTGCATGGTGGGAAAACCCTGGAGTTTGCTGAGTGCGGGTGAGCATGGAAGAACCCTCGAGCTGTGTGAACATGGGGAGGGGGGAACGTGTCCGAGAGGTGGGCCCTTCGTGACTGAGCGGCGCTTGAGCATGGGGAATCCGAGCAGGCTGTAAAGGGTGAGATCATGGTGGAATCCGAACCGCGTGTAAAGGGTGTAGCATGGGGAACCCGAGCTGGCTGAAACGGGTGAGTATTGGGGAAAACCCTGACACGCTGTTGCTGAAATGGGTGATGCATGGGAAACCCGAGCTGCTGAGGCAGGATAAGCATAGGGAAGCTGAGCAGGTGAAGCATGGGGAAGCTGAGAGGGTGAGCATGGGGAAGCTGAGAGGGTGAGCATGGTGAAGCTGAGTGGGTGAGCATGGGAAGCTGAGCTGCTGAGAGGGTGAGCATAGGGAACATTTAAATACATGATTTTTATTTGTCTGTGTTTACTTATTTTTCACGCATGAACTCGCTAGCATATGTAAATCTTTTACTATCCTTATTAAAAAAATCTCCTTTGTAATCCAAAACTTTTAAATGATCAGTAATGTAGTTAAATAAATTATTTGTGTTATTCATGTTTTTAACCTTTTTCAAGGGCTGTAAAGTTTAAACTTAATGACTTGTGTTCAAATCACAATTAAATCATGTTTCTCTGCGAATCATAGGCTCTAAAAGTTTTAAGTCAGTTTATGGCTTAATTAGATGGGAGAGGACTTGTTTATCCTTTGACACGAGCGCAGTGACACTGATCAGCATGTACACTCTACAACATATGCTGCCATCTGAGCATTTATTTTACAAACATATGTTTGCACCAAGGCAGCAAAGACATTTTTCATCATTAGTGAGTTACTGGGCAAACTCTGACAAACGGGTGAATTAAGCTTTTGGGCTTATGTCATCTGACAATTAAATAAAAAAATTATGTATTTTTTTTTTTAATCAATAAAACGTAAGCGTATAAAAGTGTATTAACACACATTAGCATAAATTGCTATATATATATTGTACAAGATGCCAGGGATGGGTCCTTAGAGGACACATACCTGTTATCATTTTTGGGCAGTGTCCCCTTAGCCCTCCTAGTACATAGTAATCTGCTTGTGATCCCTGCCCTCCCACCTCCCCTGTTCACCAATGATGCGGGCAATGTGTGCTTGAAAAGCGGCGTCCCACAATTAACATGGAAGTCTATAGACCCGAATTGATCGTCAGGTCCACTGCAATTTAGAATCGCCATGGACTCGCCGTGAATAGGTTGGTTTGCGTGAACCCAGTTTGTCCAGAGTTTGTTTTGTAACTGACGAACTGGGATCCTCTCTACTGTTAGGGAGGTTAAAAAACACCGCTTCAAGGCTGGGATGAAAGTCAAGGGATTAGGAGGCAGTCTGGAACTGCACATTTGTTAGGCTGCTAAAGGGTTTTACAATTATCTGACTTCATTTTACTTATTTTTGCTATTTCCTTGCATTACACGAACATATATGTGAGAGGCCCTAATATGTTAAAACTATATACAGATGGTGATATATGATTAGAGAGCATATAACAGGATGATGTCAGATTAAGGTTGTGTAATATGATCAGATTTTAATATATGTATGATCTATATTGTAGAAGTACCCTCCCTGAGGAAGCCCAAGAGGCGAAATATGTAGGAGGACGAAAAGAACTTGTGATCTTACCATGGTATTTATGGGCTATGTGGTATCCAATATAACAAATACACATGCATCAATTAATGTTTTTATTTGTATGTTTTTATACCTATATGTCTCTCATGTTTTTATAACAATTGGTCCACTACTATTGTTACAAAATAAAGACCTTTTAAATGTATGATTTAGTGCCAGAAAATCCAGATTGGCAATTGGTCATAGCTTAGCACTTAAATAGATTCTTTGGTGGTTTATGTATAGTGAAGGGATGGCACGTTTTAGAATCATTATATTAAGCTGCCAAAGGGCTTGGAATGTGGAATAGGTAGGAAGGATAGGAGGTTCTCCTATTCCACCCACCCAGTACCTGTGGGGTGTATCTGCCTGCTACACAGCAGGTGAACAAAGAGGTCAGCCGATCTGATAAGAGGGGAAGTGAAGTAATGGTCTTGCTCAGTGGTTCTCAACCTCTTAAGAACCACAACCATGGAAGTCATGTCATGAAATGTCACTTCCAGTATTTGGAAGGCATACGTGCCAATGTGTAGTGTCTCTTCTGCATTACAAATACCGTAGGTGGCACAATTTAACTTCACTTCTGGTATGATCACGAAAATGTAATGTCCCCCCAATTTCCCACCCCTCACTTTAAATGGTAGCTCAGTTAAAATATCAAGCGAAACTAAACAAAAAAAATCATAAACTTGACGCATTTCACGACTGGTTCTTCAGGAGATGACAAGTAAGTTAATGACAAACTAAAGGAAAAATGGATATGAAATCATAATACACCTAGATGTAAGTTGTGTTAAATTAAATCTCAATTCATACATCAGTCAGTGGGCATCATATTTACCCTGTGTTGTCCTGTGCTTCAAAAAGAGTGGCTCTAGGCCCAGGACCTTGTAGCCCCTTCAGGGGAATGGGGGTCCGTCAAGATATATTGGGCCACCTTAAGACCACATGCTGTCCACAGCGACCACATCATCAATAGCGAGTATTATAAGGTAAATGAAAGGTCTGCAGTGTAAATTATGCTTTGAAGGTTCAACCTCCACCCATTTTTGAGGTGGAGATTGGTGGACAGTGAATCCCCCTCATTTTTTCTTTTTTATGTGATCAATATAATTTGCTCCAGACTTAGGGCCCCCATACACCTTCTGTCAGATTTCCTTTAGATCTCCTTTTGTTTTACCAAAACCATGTAATATGAGAGACTTTCTAAACCATCAAGTCTACCTGTGTTCAATTGCAGAGGACACTATACTACATAGTTGTTGGTAGATCTAAAGGATATCTGACAGAGAGATCTAAAGGTGTATGTCCAGCTTAACACAGAAATAAAATGTAGGAAGCCACAGTGTTTCCTTCTACTCTAAAGCTAACTTATTCCACCCACCAATAAAAGTCTAGGAACATGTTTTTGATGAGGATTCGGTTATATATGCAGCACTAGAACACTTGTATCATCATTCACTGGAGCAATGTCAGCCGGAACTATTTTCGTTGTATCTGTTCCTGCTGTAGTCAATAGACGTGCTATGTTCTAAATTTCCCAAATGGTGGCTGCCATCAGGGGAGAAGAATGGGCTACAAATCAAGTAAATACAGAGTGGTCTGCTCTCTCCTGTGTGCGATGAAGATTAGTAGAGAAAGAAATGATGCTGGCTCTTGTCTGTGCTGATAGGCTTAAGGGAGCATTGGAAGCGTCATTTGTATTGCAGAAACTTAAGTTGTTAGCTCACTCTCCTTTCTAAATATCTTTGCTTTTTAAAAAGCCCCGATAATGGTAATACATGATATGATAAGCGAAGCATCCATTATTTTAATATTGCTGCTGTATGTGTACCAATTGAATTTAAAAAGGCAAAAGCAATTCTATTCAAAATATTTAATTAGTTTATAATGTGAAAATAAATACCTTGCAGAGTTTCGGTTTTAGTAAATAGAAAGAGGTGGAATTTTCCACTTTTTACATTTGATCTGGCATTTTATACACAGGAGAGGCTGAATAGTAAGGTAGAGATTATAAATATACAAGAATACAGAACATGCTCCAATTTCTCATTAACAACAGGGACCTAGCAGTGGAGGGGCATTAATTTTTTAGCCCAAGTTGTACAACATGGCCTACGAGAAGCTCAAGCAATAAACAAGTGCACCTTTTGCATCAATTTAATCATCATACAATATTTGTTGCTCTATAAAATACACTTTCCCCCCTCAAAATGGAGCAACAATGTGTGTGGGTCTTAAGAGTGAATACAGAACACAAGTTACCCCGCTTGTGTAGGATCTTGACTGAAGGAGAAGAAAGATCATCATATTCTTGGGTTGGACCAAAAAGGCCAACATCCCAGACATCAGGGCTTTTCTTCACTCCCTCCTGCCAAGCCAAAAGGCCAGTGGCAGGTGGCAAGGAACACTAGCTATCCATAAGCAACAAAGTTTCTCTCCAAACCTTTAGACACACATGGAAAGTCACATTTTGCAAATTGGTTTTGGCAAAGTACTCATGAGCAGCTTTTGATATTGCAGTAAAAACGAGTCTCTAAGCCATAATTTATTCACTGCAATACAGAATGTTAATATATACAACCCTTGCTCTACTCCCTGTCTTTGGCTATGTATATAATGGAGAAGCCTCTGTTGCATAATACATTCAAAGCAGTAGAAATTTGGTAACTGCATATTTCATTAACAGCTCATTCTGTGCAGCAAATATATTTTCTCTATGTGTGAATGGCTATATCTATGATTTTTTTTTTTTTTTTTTTTTATCAGAACCATGGGTGCCACTAATGATTTGGCCCTTTTGGTAACTACTGGAGATTGTTGCAAAACTTTGACTAGTTTATTTGGGAGTTAATTTCCACTTTTGTTACCTTAATTTATGCAAACACTTCATGTGCTAGAGCAATACTTTATTTATTGTAAGGTTTCCATATTCCTTCTCTTTATTTCCAGCAATTGTGGTGGCGATATTTCCAGCAATTGTGGTGGCGATACCATGTTTTTTGCTATTAACCCAAAGTCAGTTAGTTAAAATAAAAAATTAATTTGTGAAGGCTAAAGGAAATCTGTTGCTGCCACGTCAATGTAGGTCTATTGTATGGAGGAGTTTATTTTCCAATGACTTGGCACTTATATATACACATATTGTGAGTAGAGATGGTCGAATTTTTTTTCAAAATTTGACCATTTCGACGGTTTCGACTTAATTGCAAAGCCCCTGAGCATGGTATCATCACCAAACTTGCTGGAGATGTAGGGAAGGGTTGGGGTATACTACAAAAAAGAAAGTATGTCTCTAACACAAATAGTTTTTTCACAAATTAAGTTCAAAGTCAAATAGAAATTTCGAAAATCGGAATTTCGACTTTAACTTTGAACTTAATTTATGCAAAAACGACATGTGCTAGAGCAAAACTTTTTCTTTTCAAATGTTCCTCCAACCCTTCTCTACATCTCCAGCAATTTTGGTGATGATACCATGTTCAGGGGCTTTGCAATAAGCTCACAAAGTTAGCAAGTCAAAAAATTCGACCATCTCTAATTGTGTGCACAATGCATATTACATAGTTGGGTACTGGGTACTGATGTAAAAAAAATGGGTAAAAATGGGTACTGATGTAAAAAGATCTTCACGAATTCTAGAAGTGGCAATATTCACAATAACAATTTGTGATTCGAATATTTGCGATCAACACTATTTTATGCCTCTGTCTTTGCTGTGAAGTGTGTCTTTCTCTCCTGATATCCTACTTTCCTATGTGGAATAGTTATTTTTAGGAGAACCAAGTAATTTTACTTTAGCAGATTTTTTTGTCTAGTCTTTAGCCTAATATCATTGCAATGCGAATTACCCTCATGTTCAATGTATGTAAATGCCATATGTCTTTGGCAGAAATTGTTATAATTTCTGCTCCAAGGCAAGGTTTGAAAGCTAATTTTTCCTCTCTCACATTTTCATATGCATAATTCCCTGCTCACCACTCCATGTAATATAAACAATGTCCAAGAATTAATTGTAAAAATATGGCCATCTAATGTCACAGGGTTTTCTTGGCGAAGGCCACATTTCTGGTGTATTTAAAGACCTGAATAAAGCAGAACATAGTACCAAGCCAATTTTATGTCTCTATTAGGCTTCCCTAACCTGGCATGTTGGTTTTAAATATAGTTTTAAATATAGTTAATGAAACAAATATCAGGTCACATATGTAGTGTTTAAGTCTAAATGTTTTTATTGTTTAAGTGTTGTTTATGAATTTTGGTACAAAACATACTCAATATAAGTGTTCCTAGCAATGTCGCTAGTACTACCTGTATGATATGCCTCAGGAACTGAAAATTTTGAGAAGTCCATCTATACTGTGTGTACTAATATTATGTTGCTTTATTTTATCAAAATTTTGTTTAAAAAAAGTCTAAATGTTTTATTAAATGAGTGCTTGGTCGTGAAGCAAATGGCTTATAAGATATTGGAATATCTTGAGTCGCTTAGGGTCCTGACTACCTGCCCTGACTAGACTATCACAGGCTAGATTGTCTTTGTCTTTTGCCGATGTGGCTTCATCAGGACCTGCACACTCACAACTGTTCTCCATCTATGAAATGTAAACCAATGATCCTATAAATCAATGGCATTCTAAAAATAAACAAATATTTGGCTTTAAAGTAACTTACCAAGTGGTGAGAGACGGTGTGGAGACGTAAAAACCGAGAGGAATGTTCCAACCTACCGGTCAACTCAATCTCTATAAAAAGCTCCACATAAGAGAGGTCCACCACTACCATAAATATAGGATAGCTCACATTCTGTGTAAAAATCAAATAAAATGTTTCACTATAGATATAATCTTCTTTATATGTAGCTTATACTATGAATCTTAAGGTTGAAGCTAAATTATACTAACATGTCCCTGGTGAGCCCAACGATGATCCTCTTTGTCTGCGTTCTTGCCGATTCTTTCAAATTTCACCACCTGGGGAGTGCCATTGCCACTGGGGAGTGCCATTGACATGCAGGCATGGGCCCACTGGGTCCTCACATTCCTGCATAATAATTGGTGATGAGTTAGGGCAGTGGTTTCCTTTAGAAACATTATCGAGCCCCCCCCCCCCCTCCCTATTCAGTACAGGTTAAGAATGAGGGCCAGTTTGGGAACCACTGAGTTAGGGAGAGCAGGTGATGAATCAAGGCAGATTACGATGTCATCAGATTTATTACCCTTACAGCGTTTTTAAAAAGAAAGTTAAAGATATATTTTTTTAACATTTCCAGACATTATTTTGCCTTATTCAACCATCCCTATACAAAGGGCAGGAAAACCCAATATAAATTATTTGTATTGAAAGGAGATTCACTCTGTACCACCAAACC
>CM070038.1:14176418-14190495 GCA_036250615.1 Ptychadena robeensis | reverse complement strand
TCACAGTCATCTTTAATGCTCTCAGCCTCAGATAATCAACTACCAGTGCAACGGTCAAGTGAATAAAAGTGCCAGAGTGAAAAAACAGACATGCTAGTGTACACTGAAAGATAAGAGAAGCAACACGGCAATTTCTTTGTGTTCAGAAGTCAAAGCGATTACAGAGCATGTCACCAAATTGTCTGTCATCCTGCCAGCTTGACTGATTTTGTCAAAACTAAACGTATGACCCGTCCCAACCAGTGGCAAATGACAGTTTTCACAGATGTGCTGAAGATATGGGTCAGCTCTCCACAAAAGAAATCCATCGTCTCTCAATTCCTACTCTTTAAGAGCATGTTACAAAAAAAAATTCCAGCTTTTAATCTTGGCACTGCACTAGAAAGCACTGGCAATATGGCCTCTTTTGCTGTCTTAATAGCTCAGAGGGTACATTCACCATTTACCAATCAAGCTGCTAACATCAATTCTTCCCTGTCTGGCAGCAGTAGTTGACGGAATTCAGTATACCTTGGGGCCCCCATACACCTCTAGATTTCTCTGTCAGATTTCCTTTAGATCTCCTTTTGTTTTACCAAAACCCTGTAATATGAGGGACTTTGTAAACCATCAAGTCTACCTGTGTTCAATCGCAGAGGACCCAGCACTACATAGTTGTTGGTAGATCTAAAAGATATCTGACAGAGAGATCTAAAGATGTATGGCCAGCTTTAACGTTTTCTAGAGATAGTCACGTTTTTTTTCGGAATCAACTCTAGGAAAAAACCATCATAC
This sequence comes from Ptychadena robeensis, assembly GCA_036250615.1. Taxonomy (NCBI): domain Eukaryota; kingdom Metazoa; phylum Chordata; class Amphibia; order Anura; family Ptychadenidae; genus Ptychadena; species Ptychadena robeensis. The sequence continues at coordinate 14,189,721 of CM070038.1, read as the reverse complement.
AACATTGGGGGGAAACAAGCCAGGGTGTAGGACATGGTCCCAACGTAAAGCTGATTCCTTTTGTGTGATGTTTTTTTCCTGGAGTTGATTCTGATTCCGCTTAAAAATAGACCTTCCTCAAGAGCATAGAGGTGATTTCAAACCCATGTGAGTGATAGTGATGGCCGAAGATTGGCCATGTCGGTCCGCAAACAGGCGTATCGGACTTTTAAAAAAGTCTGACGTCCATCTGTTCGTGGAGAACTTTACCTGTTGGTAGGTCATTTGAATTGGAACTATACTGGAAATGACGCTGGGATGGCACTTCCAGTATTTAGAACGCACAGGTCCTTGTTTGGGTTAGATGTCACTTCTGGTCCAGGCCTAGTTCTCTAGTGACAGGGAATTTGAATCGGAACTATACCGGAAAAGACACTGAAATGTCACTTCCGGTATATGGAACGCACAGTTCCTTGTTCTTAAACCGCAAGTGACATCGTTCGGACGTCTTTTCTGGTCCATGCCTTTTTCTCTAGTGAAAAAATTATTCTTACTCCGGCCGGACCAGGTGCTGGCTGGAGGAAGAATTATAGACCTCAACGTCAAAGGGGGCAGGCCGATCACCCCTACTGTTCGCGAATATTCAATGTTCGTGCCGAACTGTCCACACGGTGGACAGTTCGGGCATCACTAGTGAAGGACAATCCTATATCTTCATATTGATTGTATTGCACTGCTATCAGGCATAAGCTTAGTAGAACAATATAATTACTGCATCACTTTGTATTCTGTAATGCAATGCATTACTATATCATTTTTATATAGACACACAGGTCTAAAAATCAGGACAACACATCCATAATAGTCCTTTAGAGTCATGTCCTTTAACAATTTCTCATCTTTCCTTGCAAAGTACACATATGATGTTGAAGATACAGGCATCTGAATAATGAGTTGGTCCTATCACACGTTCTTAATTATTTTGCCAGTTTATCAGCCCTGATAAATTCCATCATATGATGCACAATATTAAATAAGATTGACCTAATTTCCATTATAAAGCTTAAGATTCAGCACAGAGCTGATCTGCTCTTGAAAGAGAATTTATTGTTGTCCTTGTAAAGAGGAATTTGAATGACAACGCTGATGCTATTTTATGTTGGCACAGAGAATTAAATTAAGTGAACTCTGATGATGATTGTAATGCCCAAGACACATAATGGAAAACAATATTGAGATTATGTTTTCTGAAGCCTTTAATATATAATGACAATCAATGTATTAAAACCGTAGCAGCCCATATCATATGAATTTAATAATGCCTTTATTATGGGTAATCTGGTCTATTTATAGAAGCAAAACAAATTAACTTTTCACCTATTAGAGAGGAGTTGATGTGTTTCTGCATTCCTCTCTGGAGCATCTTGATTGACCAATCAGCTGATTAGTTGCATTCTCTGGGTCATTGGTTGACTTTGGTAGAGGGCACAGATCTGGGTATGCTGTGTGGCAGGGCTTCCACGATTGTGTATTTGTCATTTTGGCAGATAGGATTTTTTTTTAATGTGTCTATCATATCTGAAGAACTCTAAACAAGTATATTTACCTATCAGTGAACTATGAATACTTTCAATTCAACACGATACATGATAGTAATTGGTAACATAAAAAACTGAATTTACGGGTGCTAGTCAAATGTTTTTTTCACTCATTGGAGCTATGGAGAATGTTTGACTTCATTACTTTAAGGGCAAAAGGGTATTGTAAGGTACTTGCCTGGCCAGCGATCCTGCATTGGTGACCAAAGGGATCACAGACAATCTCAGAGCATAAATCATGGTGAAAGCAGGTTCTGCTCTTTGTTCTGATGTAAGGTTCCATTCTCTACAGACTGCTTTTCAGCCAAACGGTACCTCCGAGTCCATGCTGTCCTGCTCTACACACTGCAGGCATGTCTCGCTGCCCCCTGATGGTAGGATGTGATTCTGTCCGACTCAGGGCTCATTTACAATGGCAGTTTTCATCCGCCAGGTAAACGACTGGCAGACACAACATTTGGTGTCCGCTGGTCAGTTTTCGGGCTTTAGCCCCATAGAACCTCCATGGGGTTCTAATCTATACTACCTGCGAATGCCTGCACTTCTTTGCAGCTGCTGGCAGGCAGTCGCCTCCTGCGCAGCTGCTCGTTTCCTGAGCTGCTTTCAGCCCACAGCAGCTCGGGAAACGACAGTGTAAATTTAGCCTCAGTGCTTGTCCAGGGCTGCATCCCCATCAGCCCTGTGGAAATGTTTGTCACAGCGCTGCCCAGTTGGATGTGATCAAAGTTGAATTGCCACAGCCCCTACCAGCTGCAGGATATTCAACAACTAATCATCCACCAATCGGGTGGCGATAGTTGGCATAGTTTGATTGGGAAGGCTGCCCATTTAATGTAACTCATAGTTCCTGGATCTGCAATCCACTCGTAGTTCCTGGACCTCCATACCACTCTAATTCATTAGAATAGGGTCCTATTAATGGTGCAGTGACAGGTGTGCAGGCCTGAGAATTTAACATGTCAATACGGGCGAGATCTTAGGCTCCACGTGCCGTGGCTCCATACTTGCGTTGGCTTATGTTGCGTTGATGTCAACGCAGAGCTCTGCATTGATTTTAACGCATCACATGCTGACAGATCACACCAATGGATGTGTTGACACATCCATTGACTTTCAATGGGAGCGTCGTCAAATGGAGGGTTTTAATGCAAAGTTGAGTCAAGGTCTAAAAGTAAAACAAAAGAAGAGAAATACAACAGCAGGTGGGCTAGCAAGGCATAGATACCATTAGGGCCATTTCCCACTATATGCATTGCAGTGCGTTTTAAAAACACATGCGTTTTTTTTTACTGTAGACTTTTTTACATAGACAACTAATGTTACCATTCACACGGAATGCGTTGCTTTATTTAAAACGCAGCGTTTCCGCATGCATTTTTAAAAACGCCCTGCTGTATGCATTTTTTATTTATCTGTCCTGCATTTTTCATTGAATTGTTCAAAAACGCAAATGCAAAACGCAAACGCATATGTAATGTAAAAAACGTTTTTGCATATATGCAGAAACGCATGCCTATAAAAAATACATGCCTTTAAAAAACGCATATAGTGGGAAATGGCCCTTAAGGACTTGGCTTTGACCACAATTGATCAAAAAAAAATATTTGGCATCTATAAATGAATTAACCTTTTTTTGAATTAATGAATATTATGTCACCTCTTTCTGGGCATCTAACGTGTTTCCCTGAAAATAAGACAGTGTCTTATTTAGTGTCTAAATTTTGCTCCCAAAGATGCCCTACGTCTAATTTTCTGGGAATGTCTTATTTTTCTATGAAGAAGAATATGGCGCTGGGGTATCAGGGTGGTGTGATCAATTAAAATGACCCATGGGGGAAAATGGTACAGGAGACTCGGGGGGGGGGGGGGGATTATCATTTCAGTAACCCCTTCTGATACTCCTGTGTCATTTTGATTGCCCCCTCTAACCCCTCTCCCTCTCCCGTGTTACAGTACTGTATCTTCAGGGGGGCCTTATTTTCAGGGGGATGCCTTATATTTCAGCGTGGGGCAAAAATGTAAGGGTGCCTTATTTTCAGGGATGCCTTATTTTGGGGGAAACAGGGTATATATTTTTATGAATACTAAGTACTGCTAATCCCTGTGATCAGCTTTTGTTTTCTCAACGTTAGGAGCTCCGTAAACATTTTTATTTAGCATGTTCCTATTTCTCTAAAGCTAGACATCGCTCTGCAGTGACCTCTGTGGGTAAGTGTCAATGATTCTTTTCATGGCCTGATTTATATTCAGTAAGTGACCATGCCTGTCTAATGTTCCCTTCAACTAAAACTAATGACAAGGCTTCAAGCATTTAAGTCAAATGGAATAGTCATTCCTATGAAGCTAAATTAAACTACTGTAAAAAGCATGGGCGAAAAGTACAGTGCTGTTCCTCAATTAAACTGAATCTATAAAGAAACTTACATTTCCAGAATGAAAAAAAATATATGGAATGTATTTTAACCCTCATGCTTTAGCTTGGACTTGCTTTAGGCTTGCTACGGATGGTTAATTCCATTTTTTTTTTTCATTAAACCAAACAATGTGTGTGGCATTTAATTGATGTGATTGTTATTCTACTGAATCTGTTATTTATTATTCTATGCACAAAGATATTTTGTTCTTAAAGCATAAATTCATAAGGTTTCTCAGAACAGAATGAACACACGTTATATCTGCTTGCCTTACCAATCTCTGTTCTGCCAAATTACTGGTGGGAGATGGTCTATGTGGCAGACAACTTTGACCAGGAAAATATATGTATGTAATTTCTTACAGACCAGCGTCTAATGTTTAAAAGTCTGTAATTTCTTACAGACCAGCAACTAATGTTTAAAAGTCTGTAATTTCTTACATACCAGCGTCCCCATCCAAAGTAATGGCCAACACACAAAGGGTGCACGGCCGATTCTCTGCACGACCGGCCACGTGTGATGATGTCATCACGCATGGTCCATCTCCCGAATAATCGGCCAGGAAACGAGAGATGTCTTTGGCCAGCATTAGTGATGAGCAGCATAGGCAATATTTGGATTCTCCAGTCGTTCCTGGATCTACAATCCATTCATAGTTCCTGGACCTCCATACCACTCTAATTAGTTAAGCCCCCCATACACCTTAAGATCACTCCATACAATTTCCATTATATCTACCAACAACTATGTAGTATACTGGCCTCCCTGATAGAATGCATAGTGATTGGAAGGTGTATATAACTGCTATGTAGTGCCGGGTCCTCCCTGATAGAATACATAGTGATTGGAAGGTATATATCACTGCTATGTAGTGCTGGGTCCATCCTGATAGAATACATAGTAATTGGAAGGTATATATCGCTGCTATGTAGTGCCGGGTCCTCTCTGATAGAATACATAGTGATTGGAAGGTATATATCACTGTTATGTAGTGCCGGGTCCTCCCTGATAGAATACATAGTGATTGGAAGGTATATATCACTGCTATGTAGTGCCGGGTCCTCCCTGATAGAATACAAAGTGATTGGAAGGTATATATCACTGCTATGTAGTGCTGGGCCCTCCCTGATAGAATACATAGTGACTGGAAGGATTAGAAAGGGCCTCATATTACATGGTTTTGGTAGAACAAAAGTTGATTGGAAATTGTATGGATTTTAAGGTGTATGGGGGCCTTTAAATAGTACCAATTTTTTGGTAAGCATAGCATGTGTTAAATCATGATGTGGAGCCCTATATACTTTATAGTGAGGTTTAACTATTTCCCACCTTCCTCATTTAATCAAATGTCTATGCAGACCCCTGATGTCTGACAAAAGGGTTTAAAAAAACTGCTTCATAAGTGGCTTTTTCAATATAGTTGAAGCTGGTCACCTTCATTCTTCACAAATTGTCTGTGATACACTTGTAGTCTCTGCACAGCTTGAATGCTGAGCTCAGTGTGATTAACAAGTTTGTGGGTTAAGCGTAGCAAACGTGTCATGTAATGTTGCTCGCTAATTGGATACACAGCTGTCCCTTTGAATCAGCCAGAACCTTTAACCTGAGGACTAGGATGTGCCAATAATCTGCAGCAAGGGGAGTCTGCATGTGTAGACCGAACGACCCACATGAATATATGCAAGCCTTAATGTAGAATATATATTTATGATAATAGTGTTATGATGCATGACATATACAAGATCAATTATTATCTTTGCTGTTATATATTGAGGAGGTTGTATTCCGTTCATGTAAAATATGTCTCGATTCCATATTGAATTAACAGAAAAACATTGTCTTCAGTCCATTGGAAAATGTCTGGTCAAAATATTGTATTTGCTGTCATTTTCATTGCTGATGTCATGGTGTTCCAGTCATTCATCGAAAGGGAATCTTCCTGAAGGAGAACCCATTAAAAGTTAGGCTAGGTTTCCACTGTGTTATGGGCAGCGCAAATACCCCCTGTGTTAATCGCATGCCTTGCCAGGGGATTCTGACGCAGCCCATTCATATACATGACTTTCTGCCCTGTCTGTTTCCACTGCGTTTCTCGGGTCAGCCAGCTGAGCGGACAGTGGAGGATCGGCTAAATGCCCTGGAAACGGGGGGTGGTAAGTCATGTAAGTGGTTCACAATATTGTTGCGCTTTTACAAAAAAAAGTGGACTTAGATTTGGAGCTCTCCTACGATCAGTCTTAGGGTCCCCCATACACCTTTAGATTAGATCTCCTTTTGTTTTACCAAAACCATATAATATGAGGGACTTTCTAAACCATCAAGTCTACATGTGTTCATTTGCAGAAGACCCGGCACTACATAGTTGTTGGTAGATATCTGACAGAGCGATCTCAAGGTGTATGGCCAGATTAAGTCATGAGACATAGGATGTTTTTTGGGCGGGAAGGTAATTAACCTTCCAGTAGGTCTTTGGAGTATGGGAGGAAACCGGAATACCAGAAGGAAACACAGACACGGGCAGAACATACAAACTTTTTGTAGGTCATGAACAGACCAAGATTTAAACCCAGGGCCAGAGTGCTAACCCCTATACCTCAGTGCCTCACTTGATAATATGTGACTGCAACTTTTTGATCTTTCTTATCCCAATGCACATCATGTCTACACTGTTGCTTTTTTGAAAGATTCAGCGTACATACATGGGCTAGATGCATTGGGGTACCATGCACAAGGGCTTCAAAGCTCAGAATAAAAGGCATTGCATCTCACCTTTAGGTAATACCCGCTATTTATCATGCAGCACTGTATCAGACGGACGTGAACTCGGCCTTAAATTTCAATTTGAACTCCAGTAACAACCTTCACATCTTTGGCTACTCTACTGAAAGAACGAGAGGTCACCTTCTGGTTACCATAGCACATAATTCATGTAATTTCTCTCCGCAACACAAAATGCTTGAAACAGAATCACCTTTCTGATTTGTCTCTGCTAGGAACGTCTTTTGTCTCCATGATAAACCGACAACAGGTGTTTCCTAATTTTAAAGCTAATTCACACAATGGTGTTCCAGTACCTTTCAGAAAATAACTTCTGCCTTCCAAAGAAGCTCAAATGATTCTGGATATAAGTCAAAAAATCTACAGCACTACGGGGAGAATATTCCAGGTGAAAGAAGATTATTGTGTGCAGGGAAAGCTATAATAAAGAACGTCAGTGCTGTCAACCCTCTCTCCCCAAGGTCTATAAAGGATCAAAAGGATATTGAACATAATGTAACAGCTGTCTCATATGTGTAGAGGACCACTATTGCGGTGAACAGAGCAGGTGAATCGAAAGAAACTCCAAAGCATGTGGTTTGAGCACAAATGTTTAGAATGACAGGTGGAAGCCACTGCTTTTACTGAAAATTAATGCCTTTGAAAAACCGGTGTATTTTAGTGCGGTAAAAGGCGCAGTGACCTACAATATGCAACCTCTTCAAAGGGCAGCCTTCTGTTTTTTTTTTAACTCAGCCACAGCTCTGTATTTTAATAAGAGCTGCACAAGTGATGTTTTATGTGAAGACATATACTAAATATGCTCAAAGCTCAATTCAGTTATTTATTCATTAAAATCTGTATATATATGTTTTTTTTTTTAACAAGACAGATATACGTCTGTGATTTTGCCCGAACAAAGGACTGACGCTCGCTAATTTTCCAAGGCATGTATTTTAAGCTTTTACTGCAAATGAATGTTTTCGGTTAAAAAAACTATAATTTACTATGGTAAGAGGCACATTGGTCTACAATGTAAAATCTTGTAAAAAGGCTTCCAATTTTCGCAGCATTCTAAATGTTTATACATCACACATTATATGATATACATGAATATATCTTACCGTATATACTCGAGTATAAGCCGACCCGAGTATAAGCCGAGGTACCTAATTTTATCTACAAAAACTGGAAAAACTTATTGACTCGGGTATAAGCCGAGGGGGGTAATGCAAAGTAGCATAGTGGAGTTTTCTAAATGAGAAAATATAGAGAAAGCACCATTGCCCCTAGAAATTAATCAAACAGGATTAGATAGTGCCACATCATCAATAAATTTAAGAGAACACTCTTCTTATTTTTTTAATCATAGGCCATGCAGTGTTGTATCTGAAATAGTAACTGGTCACTAGGTGGCAGTGTGGAGTTTGTTGATAACTATCAGCTGTTAGTCGGAAAGCCACGGAGCTCACAGGAACTCAGAGAGATCACAGAAGATCTACCGAAGAGGAAAGCTGCCTGTCTGAAGCATTCAGCATGGAAATTCACGTGAGGTGAGTGGACTCCCTTCAGCTGACTCGAGTATAAGCAGAGGGGAGCACTTTCTGCCCATTTTTTGGGGGCTGAAAAACTCAGCTTATACTCGAGTATATACGTTATATTAAGACACACAAATGATTGCACCCACGTGTATGTATGTTTAAGTATAATGTGGGGGTTAAACCTCAAAGAGGTGCTGTTGATGATGTAAATTCACATGATTATCTCTTTTGGGCTCCTGCCCATATTTATTAGTAAAAATTAAAGGATAAACCCTTAAAAGCATCAACGGTTAAAATAGAACCCATGGTCTTGTGAACAAACGTTTGTGGAAAAACAAGCTGGATTGCTTCCCTTGTAGAATACACAGCCTGTTAATCTGGGACTTGTCTACAAGACACCATGGAGTGTGACCCAAGGGAGAGTTTGTTTCTCTTCTTTTGGGGGGGGGGGATCAAAAGACATTTTTTCAGTCTCCCCCATTCTACACATCCACTGTGGCCCTGTGGGACTCAACCAACTCCATCAGGATGCCGATCAAATACTCTCCCCTGATGAAGCGGAAACCAGCAATGTGTTGGGAAGTGCGAACGTCCTACACTGTTTTTGTATTGCAAATTTGTGTTTACTATATTATTATAAAATGTTTTTACTTGTACCTTTTGGGTTTCTTTGTAAATAAAACTAAACCATTGATTACACTGATGCCTTAAAAGTCCCCCTGTCTTTCGGAAGATATTCATGGAAACGTTCCTTCTCCCTAATTTTTTAATGTACTGTAGAATTTGGATGTTGGTATGCAAACCATAGACAAGGGGATCATCACCTATTATTTTGGTTAAAATAGGAAAATGCCAAGCCTCCTGGCTTGCAGACAACAACCCAACTTTCTTCATAAAATTTTGTATAAAGGACTGGCTCTGAGATAACAGGCCAGGGCTCCACATTCCTTGGGTGCAGGGGTGGTCCTCTGCAGATCGGTTCCAGTAGTGTTGAGCTTGAATATTCAAATATTTTTGATGAATATGGGCCAAATATGGCGACAGATTTTCAAAATGGCGATGTATTATGCACCGTCAAGCTTACGGCCGTGCATTGCGATAATATAATCGCAGTGTGATAATACCACCATGTGACCATCCATTTTGAAGATAATCTCGATGCGATTATATCACAATAAATGGCCATACGCGCAAATTTCATATTATTGAATATTAGTAGAATTATTTGCGAAATATTGCCACTCATCACAAGCTACCACGAGTCTGACATTAAATCTGAATATTCAATTTGCAAATATTTTTTGCGAATATCAGCACTTAGAGAATTTGCGAAGATCTCGAATACAGTGCTATATCTTCGTATTCAGGAATATTCAAGATACATCAGTTCGTCGTCATCTGTTGATCGTGAAAATTATGCGAATATCCGCATTTTATTTTGAAAAACTTTTCCACAATGAAGGAAATAATGACTGGAGATCCCAAATTCTCGAATTTATTGTGAATGTTAGGTGAAAAATTTGCAATATTAATATGAACATTGCCTGTGCTGTTCATCGCTAGTCATAGAGATGGTCCAGTTTTTTTTTGTAAAAATTTGACCATTTCAACGATTTTGAGTTAATTGCAAAGCCCCTGAACATGGTATCATCACCAAACTTGCTGGAGATGTAGAGAAGGGTTAGGGGTACAAAAAAGTAAGTATCTAACACAACACAACGTTTTTGCGTAAATGAAGTTCAAAGTCAAGTCAAAATTTTGAAAATCGGAATTTCGATTTTATTTTTAACTTAATTTATGCAAAAACTACATATGCTAGAGCAAAACTTTTTTTCCCCCCAAATGTTTTCACAACCCTTTTCTACATCTCCAGCATTTTTGGAGCTTTGCAATCAGCTCACAAAGTTGCAAGTCGAAAAATTCGACCATCTCTAGTCATGACTAGCACAGATGGGGCAGAAATTTATTTTTAGTCAATTGGACAAGAAGTGAGGTTCCCGCCGCAAATTCTAATGGACATGCTCTCATTACCATTGTCACGGGTTAGCTTGTTAGGGTGTGTTTGCATTTATGGCTAGGTAGAGTAAGGCCACCCTGCGGAAAAAAGGGTTATAAAGTAGGGTTATTAAGGGTTATAAAGTATTAAAAGAAGCAATATAAAAATAAAGTGATAAAGAAGCAACCAATATTATTAAATATATGAATGTGAATTTTTAGGTATTATACTGATGTTTTTTTCAGGTCAGCGTATAAATATCAAGAATAAACAATTAATGGTCAAACTGTTTTTATACCTCACATCTACAATTTGCCAATGGCCAGTCATTTATATCACATTTGCTTCATGGATTTTGCGAAAGCCAATTGGGACTTGGTTGACCATAAGTTTGTTGAAGTAGAATTAATATTCTATCAACAAAAATCACACAGGCATCATACACATATACACAAACTGGCACCTGGCTATTCCAGCTGCAATCACAGAGCCTGAGAGCCCTAATCCTGAGCTTGTTATCATAACTCTGTGGGATGTTTACACTGATTGCTTTGGTTGCCAAAATGGTAGCATGCATGGTTGACTTTATACATAGACTCTTTGCATAGTAGGAGTTTGTGAGAGGGCTGCCAAGCTGCCCTAGGACCATACTTACAAAAAAAAACTGTGCTAGTATATTGCTTCAGCAAATATTTGCAAAGGCCACTGTGACCTCTTCTTCTTTTTTTTATTAATATTAACAGATTTTTTGATTTTTTTTGGAAGACTATGAATTAAAACCTTTTATCTAGCGGAAATGAATGTTGGAGAAATGTGTTAATTTTATGTCCTAATATGAACTTTGAAACTTATCAAGGTTTGTTAAACTTTATGTAACCCCCAACATAAACTTTTAATATGTTAATTAAGTATGTAGTTTTACACCCAACAGGTTTACCAACAGTGATGGCCACAAGGCAGACAGTTTGGCAGTGAATATTGTATGTTCACCCAGCGAACAGTACAAGTGTTCGACCTGACACGTTCGCCAGTGAGAAGATTATTATTCTCGCGCCTGCCAAATCAGCAGCAGAAAGATCCGGCTAGAGGAAGAATATTTTCACTAGAGAACCCAGTCTCTAGTAAAAATTGGTTTTAAAACTGGAAGTGACATCAGTGATGTAACGACCGGTAATCGGAGTAAGGAACTGTGCGTTCGTCACTGATGTCACTTCCAGTTTTACCACCTCCCACTGTTTCTGTCCCAGGTTCCCCTTGCAGCTGTAGGAAGTCTTGCCTGCTCAGTCAGTGAGCCCCCCCACAGAGGTTGCTGACAGAGGAGACAGGCTAGTCTCTGTAGAAGGGGAGGTGGAGAGGAGGGGGGCAGTGATGGGGGGGCGGAAGTAGCTTCAGTTCCAGGATCTAAGATGCTGGCATCTTAGGAAGGTTGTTTTTTTTGCATTTTTTCATCTGAAAAACAGGTGAGTATGTATGTGTACATATGTTTTTTCATTTGTGTTTAGAACCGCTTTAAAGAGATCTCCAATCACTACTTGTCCTTGAGGGATGCAGACCGAAATAAAGGACAGTTTTTTATAGCCTCCATTGAAGTAAAAGGAAGATATTTTTTCTCTACTTGAGAATGTTCTATTTGTGATCGGATACAACAACATAAATAAGCAGTAATGTTTGACAAATCTAATTTTAGGATAACACAGCAATATTGCTTCATTGTAGTTGAAAAAAACAATATAACCATTTTGGTAATTAAAACTAATTTACAAAGCCAAAATGAAGATGCCGGGACTTCAAAAAAACAAACACATTGTTGTTAAATACATAAAAACTAAAGAAGCAAATGCATATTAATGTTGTTTTATACAATGATGATCTTTTATGTCCTCATTAAATCTGCAGTAATAAAACCATGGGTTAATTAGTACCAGGTTGGAACAGCTGCACAATTTCCCATTAAACCGGCTGACAACGTTAACCTTCTTTAAGCGCTGCCTTCCATTTTTAAAGAACATGGATTACTTGTGTCAAAGGTCCTAATGCATCGAACAAGTGACATTTAGGCCAGTCTTATCTCTTTGTTATGATATGGGGCTAAGAGCTTATGAAATGCAATTTGAAGTTCTTACTGTGTGTTGAAAGCAATGTGCTTGTGTCTGCAGGTTCTTTGGTTCTTGTTGTTTTAAACATTGAAGCCATACTCTACTAAATAAATAAGGATGGATCCGTCTTAATGAGGGAATCTATACATACTTCATGACAACTAGTAATGAGCTGCATAGACAATATGTGAATTCGCAATATTTCGCAAATCATTCTACTAATATCTTATTATATAAGCTTCCAAATGCATAATATTGCGAATATTCAAAATTGTGAATATCCACCGCCATATTCACGAAGTTTGTGAATTCTCGAATATTTTGCAATTGACAAAAAGTGGTCTGGCAGATTGTTTTATGCTGGCCATACACCTTTAGGTCTGTCTGTCAGATATCCTTTAGATCTACCAACATCTATGTAGTGCTGGGTCCTCTGCGATTGAGGTAGACCTGATGGTTTATAAAGTCCCTCAAATTATTGGAGATTTTGACTTTGAACTTAATGCAAAAACTACAGTGATGGCAAACCTATGGGCACGTGTGCCAAAGGTAGCACTCAGAGCCTATTGTGAGGGAAAGTAGAGTGCGTCTGTATAGGAGTTATGTGTGTCATTCAGGTATTATTATACTGCATTATATTTTCATGCTGGAACTTTGAGATAAATAAGTGGAGTTTTGGGTTTCAGTTTGGGCACTCAGACCTTTTTCAGGGGGCTTTGAGATCAACTCACAGCTCAGCTTGTCAAATTTTGTAATTTAAATCTCTACTTGAGTGTGAGCTGAAACAATTTTTGTCAGCACATTTCGGGTCCTACATTTTTGGCTTATACTCAAGTATATACAATAAATCTACACATTTCTAATATATATATATATATATACAGGGAGTGCAGAATTATTAGGCAAGTGGTATTTTTGAGGA
>CM070038.1:14129712-14176318 GCA_036250615.1 Ptychadena robeensis | reverse complement strand
CTAATATGCTTAATTGGTAGTAGGCTTTCGAGCCTATACAGCTTGGACTAAGACAACATGGCCTAATAATTCTGCACTCCCTGTATATATATATAAATATGATATTGGTTTTGCTGTGTGAAATTATTTAGTAAAAGAAGTGATGCTGCAATGCAATTGTTATCTTTTTACTATATGAACAGAATGCATTTTAGAAAAAAAAAATTCTCAAAGTTGATGCCTCAAAATTCCCCTCGAGTTCTTGTATTTTTCAGTTGATAGTGGATACTGATATTTTAATCTTTTTTTGGAAAGCTTGGATTATGTATGGCACATAAGGGTTAACAATTTACAGTATTAGAAATTTTTGGAACACAAAGCAACTCACAATGTTAGCGTCTTCTATTATAATTTGGAATTTTTCTGCCTGTTTTTTAGACAAAGCAGTGAAGCAGTGATAATTTACAAGTGTAATACTCCTGGATAGTGATGGCCAAACATCAACCACGGCCGCTTGTGAACAGGTGTTCACGTCCACTTGTTTGTGGCACCGCCAACTCCGTCTGTGTCCCTCGACGTCTACTGGCCAAATGACAGATGCCGGCGGTGTGGGTATTCTTTGGCCAGCTGGATCTTTTTTAGATCCCTGCATGGCTGATCCAGCCGGCAGGAGAATACCCACACCCACCGGCATCTGTGAAGATCATCTTTTAGATTCCTGTGTGGCTCCCCACTATCTGGACATGTGCAGATAGTGGGGAGCCACACAGAGCATCTATAAGATTAACTTGACAGATAGCGGCGGTGTGGGTATTGGGAAGAATACCCACACGAAAAGAAAGCAGGAAATAGAACATGCTGTCTGCCGTGTGAACACTGCAGCCATCCCTACTCCTGGACTACGCAAGTAGAATAATGTAGAATAATGTATTTTATGTGATATTTATCTATAAATATCTGGGAGCATTCTCATCAATTGAATTTTTTTTGTAGCTATAACCAGCACTGTAAATGTCTGACACATCCGTTGTCCTTTAGGGCTCACTCACACTAGCCTTGCTTGTGGTTTTGAGGCAGTAATGAATGCTGTAGTGGTAACACCACTATCGGCACAAGTGGGGTGGGGCATTAGCAGGGAGAGTAATGCCCTTTCCCTGCCAAACCAGCCAAGAGGTGATCCCGATACCGGAAGTGACATCAGTGACGTCACTTCCGGGACTTAGAATGCGGAAGAACCACAATCCATGTACCGGAAGTGACGTCTCTTCCTGTATGTCCCCAGTTTTTTCAGTGCTGCTCTGCATCTCCCGCTTACTGTGGGGCATTAATGGCAACAGGGGTTGTATTAAAGTACATAGGTTTCCTTTGGACAACTATGTACTAGAGATGGGCGAACATCGCCATTTACTGTCCGCGAACGGGCGGGTCGGACTTTTAAATAAGTCCGCCGCCCCCCTGTTCGCGGACACATTCAAATTCCCCGCCTCTTCCCCGCCAGGCTGCATGCCCGGTCTTGTAGTGAAAAGATTTTTCCTCCGGCACGATCTCGCAGGTTCTGATCCTGCTGGAGGAAGAATTTAGATCTTCTTCTCGTCGGCGAACGGGGCGGGTCGAACACCCGTACTGTCCGCCGGCGAGAGGATGGGCGAACATGCTCGTTCGCCGCCGAACTGTTCTCCGACGAACTGTTCGGTCCATCCCTACCATGTACCTGCGGTAATGCAGAGTGACTAGTGTGAACGAACCCTTAATCTATAACCATTTTACATACTATAGCGACCAAAAGCTAAAATATTCAGCTATCACTGATCTGACTACAATTTGGTTGGTGCATATGGTCTCCCTTCCTTTTGCTTTTGGATAAGATGACTGTATTATCGTTATGCAACCAGTTTGGAACCTTCTCCCTGCTGACAGGTATATTTTAAGGTTGATAGAAAGTTAGAAGTGGGCGTTGTTGTCTCCTACATTTCCAAAATAACTATGTTAACATTCTCACTTCTCACGTTCCCACCTGGGTTTTCTTCCATTTATTTTTAATTCCTACTTAATACATGCATATTTCATATTTGTGTTCCTAAAACAGATTTCCTAGTATTAGCTGCCTTATGTACTCTGTATGAGTATGAGCAATGTGACAGTTGGTAGCAGAATCTAAGCTTTGTTATTTAATGAATCTGTACAAATTGTGACAGAAAGAAACTAAGAAGGAAGCTCCTCAGTGGGGTTGGGTTACTAGTAGGAGGAAAATATTCCTGCTCCCCTACATGCTTAGGCATAGCAAATCCATAATAAAAACAACTCTCTGAAATACTGTCTACAAAACATGAGTAAGCTCTGTCAATGTAACCTGATCATGCAATATAAGTATTGATTACAACCTATAGCCAGCTGCTGAATTAACCAAAACCTCAGCAAAAAAGGCTCAGTGTTTTCCACCTCAACCACGCCTAAGCAAGTCTGAGTCTTCAGAGGATGTCATAATGACCTCTAGCCCAACCTCTGGTTATCAAAAACTAAAATCTAAAGCTAGCCATACACGGGCCAACTTTTGCATGATCAATCATGTTGTGCGATCAATTGTATCACCGCACAATGCGATCAAGTTAATCACAAATGATTAACAATCGTACTATGGAGCATCATAGTAATTGGAGTTCCCAATGCGATCGTAATTATGATTCCAAATACACTGACAATTACGATACTACATCTGATCATAATTACAATTTCAAATATGATTCTAATTCCAATTGTAATTTATAATTTTAAGTCGATCAAACAGAAATATCAAACCATGTTTGGCCAGCTTAAGGCAACCAAGTAGATTTTGTTTGCATGATGCCACTACTAAGGGTCCCCATACACCTTTAAATTTCTCTGTCAGATTTCCTTTAGATCTTCTTTTGTTTTACCAAAACCATGTAATATGAGGTGAGATGACTTTCTAAACCATCAAGTCTACCTGTGTTCAATCGCAGAGGACCCGGCACTACATAGTTGTTGGTAGTAGTGTTGAGCTCAAATATTCTATTTTTTTGAATATTTAGCTCGAATATTGCCATTTCCTGAATATTCGTAAATATATAACCGGATATCCGACATGATCGCAATTTGTCGATGTGATTTTTTTTAAATGGAAATGACGGATATTCTCCCAGTTGAATATCCGAGCTCCATTGACTTGCATGCATTGCGCATATTTGATCGCAATTGCGGTTTTTAGATCACAATTCATGTCCACAAGTGTGGATATTCGAGATTACGAATATGGAATCGAATGAGATGGCGGATATTCGCAAAATTACGCGGATTCGAATATTGCCTAGTCGCTCATCACTGGTTGGTAGGATATCTGACAAAGGATATCTTACAGAGGTGTGTGGCCAGCTTAAAATTCTTGAGTAGAGATGGTTGATTTTTTTAAAAAAAATTTTACCATTTCAATGATTTCGACTGCAAGTTTGGAGTTCAAGTGATACCATTTATTGGCTAACTGAAGGCATTAGATGATTTTGACTTAATTGCAAAGCCCCTGAACATGGTATCATCACCAAACTTGCTAGAGATGTAGGGAAGGGTTACAAATAAAAAAGTTTGTCTCTAACACAAATAGTTTTTTAAATTAAGTTCAAAGTCAAGTAAAAATTTCAAAAATCTAAATTTTTTCTTTAATTTTTAACTTAATTTATGCAGAAACAACATATGCTAGAGACATACTTTTTTTTTTCAAATGTTTCCGCAACCCTTCTCTACATCTCCAGCAATTTTGTTGATGATTTTGCAATCAGCTCACAAAGTTAGCTAATCGAAAAATTCGACCATCTCTAGTCTTGAGCATGGCCAAGGCATGTCTACCCACACTGGTGAAGAGATCCATTCTGGGCAAACTACTTTTTGAGTAAACGGCATCCCCAGAGACCATACAGATGTGTTCAGCACAGTACAGTGCCTTGGCGGAACTACTGTCTGGCCAAACTACTACTGTCCATTATAGCCTCTGTATAGCAGTGTGCTTGGGTGTGTTTACCTTTCCTTCTGCTAGTGTCTTTGTTGTCAGCAGTGACCTAGCCTGATTTCTGACATGACTCTCTTTTTTTTTTGCCTTATCCATCTGTACCATACTCTCTTGGACTGACCTAACCCTTGTTTTCTGGATTACTCAATAAAGCCTGTTACCTATATCTGGTGTTGGTAGTGATTGTGTGCCCAGGCGCATTGCACGCGTGGTTTTTTTTGTCTCTCTGTAAAAGAGCACGTTTCGTAAAGGAACCACCCTTTATCTCAAGAACAGAAAATTTTGCTTAACCCTCTGAGCGTTTGCCACGTGGCACGGTTTTTTCATAACCGTGCAATGGGCAATTGCGGCGGAGCACAATATGCTCCGCCACGATTGCCTGCTCAGCTGAGGGTCATTAACATAAGCCCGGCGTCACTGGAGACGCCGGACTTATGCTGATGAAAAGCGACGCCCCTCCAGTTTGACGGAGGTCTATGGCGCTGCCTACCCCCGCCCCCTTCGTGTCACCGGTGACGCGATCGGGGGCGGACCCGAAAGCATCGGCATACATGCCGGTGCTCCCGACCGCCGTCAGAAGACGGCGAGACCTCGGGCGCGGCTCCAGTTAACTGGGGCTGAGTTTCATGATGCATGAAACTCAGCCCGAGTTAATTCGGGCCAAACGCTCAGAAGGTTAAACAAGTGATTTGTTTATTAACTCAAAAAGTTACAAAATGCAAAGTACGACATACACAAATTCTTACCCTAACTAAGCTTTGCAGTGTGTGCGTGTGTGTGTGTGTGACAGCGTGGTCCTTCTGTCCCCAGACACACATGATCATCAGTATTTATAAACTCTCCTTGTTCTTACATATAAGGAATTCTATACAGGAATATCTATGTCACGCCCACTGGGTAGCCCATCTATACACTGACTATGAGGTAAGACTTATTTTGATTGACAACCGACATATGGGCCTCTTCATTACACAAAATGGCTTCCACGTGATACAAAGTATATTTATCTATACATTAAAGACCAATATATAAACAGATTTTACATATATTTCTATACCATGTGACACATTCATACACTCTCCTTCTTTTAGTTTCTCTTTCCTTTTTCCCTATCGCGCTTCCAATGCCCTTTTCTGCTCTCTCTCTCTGAAAATACATTAATTCAATCATTTGCATTTTAATTCCTTGTAAAACAATAACCAATTTGAATGTTTCTAATAAAAAATGTAACCTGAATAGACCTGACCTGAAAAGACAAATCTTTAAAGGTGGGTTTCTGCCTTTGAAGTTTCATTTAAATGGCACTTGATGGAAAAATTATGTAGCAGTCACGGTTGTTGCAATTTGCTTTACCGTCCCTTAACCAGTATGGATGTCATTTCTCAAGTTATCAATCATTTAAAACAATTTGGGTAATAACATTTTGGCATGCCTTTCCTGCTCTTTTATTTATACCGTTTGCTTAGCTTAGTGGAATGCAGTACTTTTTTTTTTTTCTTTTTCTATTTGGCAAATGCACTTTGTAATATCTATTATGGCATGGTCAAAGTATAATTTATTGTCAAATAGAAAAATAGGTCGACAGTAATGTCACTTGATGATCAACCCCCCCCAAGTTTAATAAAACATCTTTCCAGCATGTACTCTAACTCAGCAGTTGATATTTTATTAGGCCTACCTGGCTATAGCAGTAGTGTAATTACTGAGCTGTCAAAATGATAAGTGGGATTAATGGCGGTGTGATGCACTTTAGTCTGTACAGTGCTCGGAGAATTGCAAGATGGTATTATTATAGGCGACCGTCTGTGGTGGCATATTCACGGTAATAAAAAATAAATAAATAAACAGAAGTACGCTGCGATTTTGGTTCGGTCCCCCCTCCCCTCTCCCCCCTTTTCATTTGCATGTGACATTTTCAGCAGCTGTTTATATGCAAACTGCAGCAGCTCAATAATTAAAAGAGAAATGATTTGGTGAAGACGTTCGTAGCCATAACTAGTAATCTTTGCAATGGCTTTTCAGCTGCCAAGCAGCATCTTTCTACTCCATTTATGTTTTGTTACCAAGTTGTATGAGGGGAGGAAAAAAAAAAAACCTCAAGTTAATTATAGCTTTTCCTAACTTGAATATCTGCCTGTTTCATGCTACATGCTTATTAGTTTGTTATGCATAAAAATGACTAGGGAAATGTTTTAGCATGATTTGTTGAAGAGGAATTATCATGCTAAATTAATGCAATTTAATTTATACTGCTCAAGGCTTGTCGAATATTGGCAAATAAAACGGTGCTGCTTGTATTTTGTTTAGAAGCTGGATTTTATTAGTAAGGAACCTCAGTCGAGACAAAATTTATGGGCTTACGTAAAATTAGGTTATGCTCACTTTTGTTAAGAGTGGTCCCCAGAAATTTTCTGTAATTTCATGTAATTCTATGTAAATCAATGTAATTCTATGGAAACAGCCAAATAGGTTGTTAAACGGTGATGGCCGAACTTCGGCCAGGTCCGATCTTTGGACTTTAAAAAAAAAAGTGGGAAGTTTCAAATTCCCTGCCTGTTTGCTGGGAATTTGAATCGAAAAAAAATGGAAGTCGAAGTCACTTCCGGTACCTGGAACGCACAGTTCTTGGTTTCTCTATCTGAACGTGGCGTCACTTCCGGTTTCCTTTCACAAGAGACCGGCTTCTCTCTGCGGTCTCTGGTGAAAGAATTCTTTCACTGGCCGGATCTTACTGCTCCTGATCTGGCCAGCAGAAGAATAGTAACCTTCTTACTAAATGATAGACTAGGTTCCCAATGCTCCTTGATTTATATTTGTAGAGTATAAGCTTTGTCTTTGGGTAGTTCATATTGTTTTCTGCATTTTCTTTCATATGGTACCAATTTCCTACCCAGCAATGTCTCTTTTCGCTATATCAGAGAGAGCCGAGAAGAGACATTGCTGGGACTGGCAACAGAGGAGTAACCCCTGTCAAGTGGTGTGGAGAAAGTGTAGAGGAGACATTGTAGGCCAATTTGTCACTTTCAACCGAAAAATAGGGATATCCCTGAAGGACAAAATGTGTTGAAAATCGTGACCTATGGTCCATGCCTCCAACGACAAATGTTATGCAATCCTAGATTTTGGGGAGTATTTGCCAGCTCATGGGATTGGTGATGGCCGAACTATCCGCAAGGCATAACATGTTCGCTTTTCTGCCCCCGGCGATCAGTACGTTACTTTTCTTCTGCTGGCGGTATCAGGAGCAGAAAGATCTGGCCAGTGGAAGAATTCTTTCACCAGAGACAGGGTAGAGAAGCCAATCTCTAGCCAGTCTTTTGTGAAAGAAAACCGTCAGTTTTCATCAGTGACGCCACCTCCGGATATCGAACTGTGCATTCCAGGCAAACAGGCTGGGAATTTGAATCTTCCCGGAAACAGGCAGGTGTCGGACTTTTTTAAAAGTCCGATCCACCTGTTTGCGAACAGATCTGCCCGAAGTTCGGCCATCACTAATTGGACTCTTCCTAGGACCACAAACCCCCATTCTTGAACAGTAGTTACTTGATATATTCTACATGGTGTACAATGGTTGAGCTGTAGTGGACCTAACATTTTATGTATTTTATTCTAGAACATTGTAGAATCACTTTTGTGCCTAAAATGTCACATTAGACTTTAGGATCTAGCAACACATTAAGTATTCACTCTTCTGTCTACTCTACTGCCAGAAATGCTGGTAAATATACGTGGTTTGATTTTATTTCTTTTATACTTTGCTGTGTGTATATACATGTTCTCTTGGCAAGAATCTAAAGCTAGGAAAACATGTATAACATAGCACCTACTTGCAGGTGGAGGATCACTTTTAAGTGTGAACTTTTTTGCAAGGGGGTAATTGGGGATGCATCCATACCCCTCATGTCCTTGTTCCTTATTATCCTGGAATCACTTTTAGGAGACATTTACATATGACCCTTGACCCAAAGTGCAAATTTCTTAAATCATGGCTATCTATGACCAGGTGGCAGGTGTACAGGCAAAATGGTGCTGTCCAGCTCCTAATGTCATCATAAGGAGTATGCATATTTATAGATATACCAGTAGTAAAAACACTAGAAGGGTTCAATCTAGATGATGTTTTGCACTTCACTTGTTCATTTATATATTGTAAATAGTTGTGTATTTACAATCAATGTATTAAAAAAAAAGTTGAGACACAAGAATGTGTGTATATATATAACCATTTACAATGTATGCCAATTAGAAGCTTTTTATCTATCTCTTACATAACATGTACATATTGTTTTGATACACAGATGTGAGGCCCTTACCTGGTGTCAATGCAATGCAGCCCAGACCACAATCCCCTAATCTCCACTGCACTTTCTGTGTCATCTGGAAATAGGGATTGACAAAGGAAACAAACAAAAGCCAGGTGCTAAGGGCAACCACCCCAGAGTCAGGATTGTAGTCAGGTCCAACGCCGGTGTTAGAGTCCAAATAAGGTATCTAGAAGGGGTTTGGGCAGAAGAATCAGTCCAGGTTTCAGGGCAGGTGGTCAAGAACAAGCAGAGGTCAGGAATCTAAATAACAGTAACATTGCATCTAGCGATATTAATCTGCTATTAAAAAGAGCATCCAGGCTTATATAGGGCAGTTCTTGTCAACAAGTGTAGTGGATCACCTGGGAAGGCACTCTGATCTCCCTATGCTATATCTGGATTTAACTCGACCACCTGTAACAACCGATCCTGGGCACGCCAAAGAACGATAGGTCAAATAACGTACATATCTGTTTTTCTTTGTGGTCAGTCACATTACTTTGGATGGAGACCAGCCACAGTATATGCTGGCACACAAAGGGTGTGCACTGATTCTTGGAATGACTGGCCAGGCGCAGTCGATCTGCCATGAAAGTGTCAGCGCAGTGCGCTGCCTATGACCGGCTGCAGACATTAAAACCCATCATAGATTGGTGAATTTCTACAAAACTACAACGTTTTGGTTTGTGCAATTGATTTGATGTGATGATGGAAGGGACTATCTAGTATTCACCAGAGCTCCCCCCAAAGGGAGTTGGATTTGGCTGCAGGTAATCCCCAGGTTGCTGTCCCTAGAAAGCACCAGTGCAAAATGGCTTGCTGAATCAATAAGCGGTACAAAACATTCAAGAGTGAGGGAAGTCCAACAAACAAGCCTAGGGTCAGAAGTCGTGGAGTCAGGAGAGATACCGGGATGTGAGGGTAACCAAATGACAAAGAAATGTCTATCTTTAGCTCAGTGTCAATAACCCTTGGTGGACACTAGAATTTAATTTTTCCCAAAACTGAGCTTTAAATGTAAGAGATTGACTTAGAGATTTATAAATACATTGGCCGTGGAACAGTAGACATACATTTTGTTACAAATCTAATACACATATACCATAGGGATATTATTTATTCTATCACAGACTTGCAATAGAGTGTTTTCTTACAAGAATCAAAAATCATTGAATCAATATATGAGCCTATTCGCCTTTCAGTGCAAATTTCAGAAATATTCAGCCCAAATTGAATATTGTCTGAATTTTGGAACGACTTATATGAAAACTGTTTACTTATAAAACTGAAAAGCAGATTTACACTTCTGGAATAAAAAACATTTAGCTGAGGGGTAATTTTATGTGTTTATATTCTTCTTTAGTACTTAGAAACATTCTTCAAATAACCTTTTCAATAGGTTAAACATGCCTCTGGTTAAACCTCACCAAGTTAAATTATTTTCTGTACGTTTGTAAGATCCAAATGTTGAAGAGTGAAAGCAAGTCAGGGTTAATAAACTGCACAATTAAAATGATTGCAATAAGCTCTCTAGAAATGGCAGGATAGTCTTCAAACATGAGTCATTTTCTCTGTCTGTTCACTTCAAAGTCAACATTCAACTCATTTGGATTGAGTTGTAGAAACGTTTCATGTTTCGAGTGCTGTAAATATAAATTTATCTTCAGTGACAATTAGCATCTCTCTTTGTAACTGTAAAATGTTTAAAATAAAATAAATTGCATTCATGGCGTTTAAAACAAAATATCTAGAATCAAGGCTTGTTCCCAATCCCTATGCTAAAATATATCACACTTCTATTCCGTCAATAAATAAAGCGTGTTTTTTTACCTGATTTAAGTACAATAGGCACAATGATGGCTACAATAAGGTAATGTCCCCACATAGGTGATCACCTGCGATTCTTCTCGCTTGTAATTTTTGCTGTTCGCAATTGGGCGCGTTTTTTTCTGGGGCAGGCAGGAAGTGGTGGGGGGGGGGGCAGGTAATCTTGCCCAACCATACCCAATCACACCCATAGAGAATGAATGAGGGCACATTTTAAAATTGTGTCCCAATGAATTAAGATGCATTTCTTAAACGCATCCATTCTTGTCTTTGGGCACTATCAGGAGAGATCGTAGCTGTGGGGATAAGCCCCATCAAATGAATGGTTTCGATGCCCGATAAGTCTCACAGGTGACCCCCCCTAGCAGAGGGAGCAGGGAAACAGGAGCCAAATTAAATGCCATTGTTACTTCAAACAGCAGGGAGAGGGTACATCTGCAGTTACAGATCACTGGGCTCTGCAGTCTGTGACATCGGGGGGGAAGACTAAGTGGTGATATGCAGTTCGTTTTCTGTTTTGATCGGCTTAAAAAAGCAATCGTTTTAGTCGATCATTCAAAAATAGATTCTTTTAAACCTGAATTGATCACGTAAAAGTAAACATTAAAAAGATCGAGCAGTGATTGGTCATGATGGTAATTTTCAGACGTACGTATGTGACAGGCTTTCTAGGTATTCCAATTTATCTTGGATCTGTTCATCATATGGAATGAGTGCACAAGGTTTAGGAAAGTGATCGGTTGATGTTAGACTGACGTCGATATTTCAATCGATCAAATCTAGGATCTATGGCTAACTTTAGACAAGGCCCTATGTCTCAGAAAAATTCCTGAAAGGCTCACCCACTATTAGGTTTAACAGCTGTACCAACTACCATGTAACCCAACCCAACTAACCCAACTCTTTCTATAATTCAGGGGACGTATCTAGAAATGACTGGGCCCCATAGCAAACATTTTATGCCCCCCTCCCCCATTCTAACTGATCACTCCAATCCCTACCCTTTTAGGAGTTGTGGGCCCCATAGCACTGCTATGACTGCTATAGCGGCTCCTACGCCACTGTTGGAAACCCCTTTATCATGCCAGCTTTGGAATCTCTTTTGAAATGATGGCACAACAACCAATTTACTGAGATCTGTTGTCTAGAGAATTTTGGATAAAGTAAATTCAGAGTTTAGTCCAAATGTTTGTTATTCTTTAGTTCTGCTAAAGCTCAGAACAAATCTTCAGTCCCAACTAGGATTTACTCTCTTTATATAAAGCTTATGACCACTTGTCATAAATAACCCGGAACTCCCCTACTGCTATTTTTCAGGAGGTGAGGCTCTCGCTGTATCTTATTCCTAGCTGTTCCGATCAGTTTGCTTTTCTCACAACTTCTCTTGTTTCATTTACTATTATAGAGTTGCTGCTCTCGGTGCGTCCTACATTGTGTTGCATTAGCTGGATACATCATAATGAGAACTGGTTCGGGTTTTTTTTGTTCTGCCTTCTCAATAATGTCCCCTGCTTCACTGTTCATTCTTGGACCATTATGGCTGTACGAACGATTGATCAGAATATACTTTTTAACTGTAAAGTAACTGGACATCACATTTTAAAGCAGAACTTTACAGTATTTGTTTACCTTATTAAGTAAATCCACACTTACTTTTTTGTTCCTCTTCTTTGCATGTGTGATTAACATAAAAATAACATCATTTTGACAAATTAATATTGACAATAAATACCCTAGCCCCACCCCCCAACCCATCCAAGATCCAACATTTACTACTATGTTATATAAATGACAAAGGTATTGCCAAATAAACATTGCCATAAGCGGTATAAAGATACGTGAGCTTAAGGCCTAAACTCCACTACGCTTTGGCAAAAGGCAGCTATTGCATCTTTGTCACACCCTCCATTCATTTTCAATGGGTGCATAGCCACGATGTGCATGCATCTCATTACAATGCAATCTTTTATAAATGTGGAGCTGCGCACTATGCCCATTGAAAACAAATGGGGGTCTGGACAAAGGCTAAGGTTGTGTACTTTTAGCCTGAAGGACAATGGGTTTATTTCTAGTCATGGCAAGTGGTGTTGGCAAGTGGTGTAGTACTAAACACTCACCATAACTCCTACATTAGTGCCCACTTTTACTCCCCCAGTATGTAGAGTAGGGAAGTCTACACTAAGAATTATGTCCCCTTGCCCTGTCCATGGCAGGCTCCTGGAAGTTGTACTCAGGTGCATGTAACCTATATGGTTGCTTGACAAGGTCAGGGATACCCTCAGATAGGAGTCTTATGGTTGCTAGGAAAGGTTAGTACACCTGTTATGGCACAATTCCCTGTGTCACAATTTGGTTGGGATGATAGGGGCCATGCATCTTGGAGATGAGAGCAGAGCTCAGTTATACTCCCATATAACCCCTGAAAGGATACGTCCATAGTGGAATGCCAAAATCTAATTTTGCTTATTTCTCTCTCATTTTTTTTTTTAACTAAAACTAGATGTACTAGGCCCTGTTAAAAATATTGCAACATCTGAACTGAATGTAAAGTAATTACAGGTACAAAGTATTGTATAATTTCAGAGGTATTATGTTTGTTGGTTTCTGATGTCAATAGCAGCAAAATGGTAAAGTAAGCAAATGAAATTCATTTAAATGCAACAGTTTCAAATAGCATGAGAGATGCTTGGATGGTTTTGCTTCCCGCTGCAATCACTAATGTATTGTCAGTTCACAACTACTGTATGAATGCGGAATTGACCAAGACACTTGAGAGAATGAGATTTATATGGCACATAGAAGTGCTGAGGCACTCAGTCCTGAAGGCCTGTATACAACAGATTTGTAGCTGACGTTCTTTGACTCTGTATTCATTATAATGAGCGTCTTTATTCTTTACATAAAGTACTACTCTGCGATGTGCCATAAATACAATTTGGCAAGCATATTTCTCTCCGACGGTAGTTAAAATTTATTTTCAGCTTTATAGCCGGTAAAGATGGTAGTCCAAGGTCTGAAAACAGGAACACAGAGTTTAAACCAGGATATTTAGAGAGTTGCTGTATAGCAAGCTAGCATACAATATAGATAAAGGTAAATGGATTTCAAACAAATTGCTGAATAATTAAGCCATACACCGGTCAACTTTTGCATGATCGTTCATTGATCCAATCGTCTTGTGCAATTTCAATGTCATCTGTCAGGCGAACATCGATTGGTTTACCCCCACACAATGTGATTGATTTACAACCGACCGATTCCTTTAATGAGTTCTGTGCACATGCTCCATAGAACCATAAAAATGGATTGAAATACCTACAAAACCTCAGATCAGATACTTACTATCAACTGAAAGTTACCAACATGTCCGATCACTTTTCGGACAATTTCCTGTTAGATGTCGATCATTTTGAGTTGATCTGCTAGGTGTGCAAGAAGAATGGCATCTCAACTAAATGAATGGTTTTTTGGTTCTGTATACCTTTACTTGCTTAAATTATAGGACATGTCAACTCTTTATAGTAAAGTTTCAAAGTTTCATTAGATGAATACAGATTGTAGGTTCTATTCGAAAATACCATATATATATATATATATATATATATATATATATATATAGTGAAGCAAAAAAAGTATTTGGTCAGCCACCAATTGTGCAAGTTCTCCTACCTAAAAAGATAAGAGAGTGTGTCATTTTCACCAAAGATATACCTCAATTATGAGAGAATTGGGAGAAAGAATCCAGGAAATCACCTTGATGGTCTTCTAATTAATTTATTGGTAAATTCCTTGGTAAAATAAGTATTTGCTCACAAATTTCTGGTTCTCACAAGCTCCATGAAAAAACCTTCGGAGTGAGTTGAAAGTTTGTGTTGCCCAGCAAAAGCCCCATAACATCACTGCTCTCGAGGAAATCTGCATGGAGGAATGGGCCAGAATACCAGCAACAGTGTGTGAAAACCTTGTGAAGACTTACAGAAAACGTCTGACCTCTGTCATTGCCAACAAAGGGCATATAACTAAGTATTGAGATGAGCATTTCATATTGACCAAATACTTATTTTCCACCATAATTTGCAAATACATTCTTTAAAAATCAGTGATTTTTTTTATTTTTGTTTTCTCATTTTGCCTCTCATAATTAAGGTATACCTCATGAAAATTACACACCTCTCTATTAATCTCTTAATCTTTCTCTCTCTTAATCTTTTCAAGTGGTAGAAATTATTAGATGAGTGCAGATGGTAGGTTTAACAATTGGTGGCTGACCAAATACTTTTTGGACCCAATGTGTGTATATATACACTCACCGTCCACTTTATTAGCAGACCTTGCTAGTACCGGGTGCTCATGATGCGAATCTCCCGTTCCACCACATCCCAAAGGTGCTCTATTGAATTGAGATCTGGTGACTGTGGAGGCCATTTGAGTCTGGAAAAGGTATCTAATGCATATGGCTCTAGGGCTATGTTAAAAATGTATTATATTAACTTCAATTAAAAAAATGCCAATATTTTACGCATCACTGTACTATAGATAAGGGGTGAAATGCAGAACAAGCTAATCTACAGGCACAAACTATGAAACAGAAGGAGAAGAGGATCGTCTCCAGTCAAGGTTACAGTCTAAGAGGTTGTGAAACAGCACAATAGGTAGGAGAGATGGAACTGTTTGGAATGAGAAGAAGGATCGGCACACTGTAGAGGGGGTTTTCAGGGCTTGTTTGGAAATGTTAAAAGCAGTAGCAAGTCTTATGGGGTGAGAGGGCTCCAGAGGACCAGTGTCCCAAAAGAAGCCTTTCAGCCATATGAATGTAATAAGTGGGGATGTCACCAGTAGGTCACTGGAAGAGAGGGGGAGGCAGTTAAGGATATATTCATGCACCAAGTTTAAAATGTAAGTGGAAGAGGAGGTGTGGAGTGATATCAAAGTAAGGCACAAAACGTGCTTGTGTGCACAATTAGAGTGTAGAGATTTGCAGAGAGGAGCAGTTTGAGGAGTCTAGCAGCAACATTCAAGATGGACTGAAGAGGTGACAGTCTAGTTAGAGGAAGACCAGAGAGGATGATGTTACTGTTGTCAGGACTAGAATTGGTGATTTATTGATGACCTATTCAAGCAGTCTCTCTGAAACGGTAACCTCTCCGTTAAATGGGTGCACACATAGTGTGCTTATTAAGTGGGTTGTGCCAAGTGCCCTATTTTGTGTTGGTTGCTGTTGTTTTTCAAGTGAGAACCACAAATAGCCAGTTGATGACTTTGAATTTGAATATAGTTTAAGAGTACTTAAATGAAAAAATGCTTTTTTGCCCTTTGATATCCTCACAAGGGCTGCAGAGCTCTTTAGGCCACCAGCACCATAATCAAGAATTCAAGAGGGCATCCTACATTACTGCATTTATGTCCAGATTGCCTCCTAGACGATGTACACCAGTACATTTGCTTTTCTTATACCATATGATCAGTGTAATGTTGCTATGTTGTCAGTTCCAATTTGTGGTTGTACAGTAGCTAGACCAATATATCCTACACCAGGGGTGTGAAACTCAGACACACAGTGGGTCCAAAATTCAAAACTTGGATAAAGTCACCAGCCAACTGATCGATATTTATTGCAAATATGTCTACAATTAAGGAAGTTTTTTCTTCCCACCAGATAGAACCTCAAACCTTTTCATCTGGAAACAAACAAGTTTTGCCTACATATGGAATCTGGAACAAGCAAAGCGTTATACCAAATACATGCGATATCAAATTTCTAATTAAAGACACATCTGTGCCATTAATATCTTAGAGATTTTTTTAAATAATATTGCAAGGCAAAATTTATTACACTTCTGGGTCAGATTTGGCACGGGGCTGGAGTTTGACACACTTGGCCTACACCAACTGACATTTACACTATGTGAAGTGTAAATGACCTAAACATCTGACCAAACATCTTGTACAAGCTGAGCCATGAAAAAATATTTCATAAACATATACGTCCTAAACTCTATCTGTAAACATAACTAAAAATGTAAATTATTACCTGTGGACTAAACTACCGATTAAGAATTGTTGAATGCCCCAGAATCAAGGAATAGCGCCATGTGCTGAACACATTTAGAGAGCAAACATTCTTGTCCGCTTGATGACATTCTGCATTTTTTTATAGCAAATATTGTTATTTTTTATAAGATTTTGTTTTATCTGAAGATGTGATGACCATTATTGATCTTTATTTACAATCTAATTTGCTCCATGTAATTCAGTTGTTGAGTTCACAACCTCTCGGCTCTGATGGCTACGTACTTTCTCTGTAAGAGACATTGCTTCATAACACACAAGATTTATCACTGCCTCTTATCTTTCAGATGTCTGAAATGTGCAGACGCTCCTTGTCAAAAGAGCTGCCCGACCAACCTGGATATCAAGTCATTTATCACCAGCATTGCAAATAAGGTAAACTCTATCTATATGTATGGGCAGTAGACGTTTAAACTCTTCCACTGGGAAATAATATAGAAAAACAGATATTATTACATAATGGGGGACACTAGGATAGCATGTCTTCCATAGATGTTTGTATTTTTGCATAAAAAAAATATGCCAAAGGTATTGTGCAGCAGATGAATACAAACACAAAAAGAGGGGAGAATCTGAATTTGCTATCCCAGAAGACCAATTCCTTCTTGTACTAAAAGGTTAAACTCCCATTTCATTGGTTCTGGATTGGGGTTCCCAGGCAAAAAAAAATGCTCTTATGCCTTTCCACTATGTTTTGCGTTTTAAATATCACACCACGAGAGGGACATGCACACATCGTGGGTACATCTGCCATATAAAAAATTTACGTTTGCGTGAAGGGCTTCTCCTAAGGTTAAGGCTCCATTATGTTTTGCAAAACATAGTGGAGCCTCAGTCTTGGAAGGCACCTGTCTTGTGTAAGTAAATTATTTTATTTAGCAGATATGTACGCAACGTGTTTCCTCTAAATGGGTAGTTACCGGAACTGACAGGAGACCATGATTGCACCATAGAGGTCTGAGCAACCACAAACAACCCCGATAGCGTATATACTTCTGTATGAGCCGTCTGGAATATAAGCATTAATATATAAGCGTAGTGAAGCCTCTTGGGAGGCTCCCGTCTCATGCAAGTACATTTTATTTTTTGGCAGGTGCATCTTATAAAAATATTAACGTGTTTCCTCAGATGGGGTAGTGACAGGTAGTCTCCATATGTTTTCTTCTGAGAAATGACAGGAGATTGATTGCTCACACAACTTTGTTGCACCGTTTTCTGTAAAGCTTTTTTCCTCATCTTACAAATGACCACTGGTTTCATAAGGAGTCCATTAGAATGATTTCTCCCACCATGCGGAGTATAGCCCAAAAATTTAGCATAGGGTGCCCTTAATGCTAGAAATGGCCCTTGTAAACACATTCCGGCGTATAAGACGACTGGGGGTATAAGACGACCCCCAACTTTTCCAGATAAAATATAGAGTTTGGGGTATACTCACCGTATAAGACTACCCCCTCTTCCAACGCACACCACATAAAAATAAAAAAAACATCAGATTGCTTTCAATATGTTAATTTTCATTCTTCTGACATGGGCAAACTGCCTGCAAGTCACAGGAAATCTACCGGCAAATATGCCGGCGCGTGTCATTTTTTTTGTCCAGCTCAGGGAAACCACAGTGTGCCCATGGCCTTACATATGTCTACTCTAACTTTCAATTCCCAGATCTCCAACAACCTTAAAAGTCCTATTTTTTTTTAGTAATTTACATTCCTAATTTCACACCCCTAACTTCAACCTTTCATATTAATGTTTACCTGTGGTTATCCAAGTGACATGCATTGTATACATTCAAAGAATTTTGGCAATCAAAATGTCACATGATACAGTGAAGGTGTTTTAATGTGTTTGAGCTGCAATACCAGTTTCCTTATAAAAAAAAATAAAATAAATAAATAAATAAATAAGCAATACCAGTTTCAGCCACTGGAGCCACAGCCATTAGTGAGCACATCTGCTTCATCTCACACATTGAGGGGGGAGAGATTGAGGGTGGATAATGGGGCGCTTCCGATGTCTGACAGGCAGACTACTCTGGCTAAGAAGTTTCAGCACTTGGCGTATAAGACGACCCCCGACTTTTGAGAAGATTTTCCTGGGTTCAAATGTAGTCTTATACGCCAGAAAATACAGTAGCTGCCCCACAACTCCAATTTTATATTCATTACCTTTTTCCCAGATGTAAAACATCAACCTTGTTATTTTAAAAAAATTTTACTCTTCCCCTATTGGCTTTTACACAAGTATTTACTCAAGTATGGTATTTGAGTCAACTATTTTGCTTTTTTTTAGGTACAATGGGGAGGGGATTATACTCAAGTTGGTTTGTATTTCAGTATATACTGTGCATGTGCCATTTTACACACAAGGCCAGTTTAATATTTTACATACATTTAAGAGACTTCAAAACAAAGGATGGGTAAATTTATCACAGTTAAGCTTGTTTAGAAAGTAGCCAGCAAATAATCAGTCCTCCTCGAAAAGTCTTCAGAGAAGGACCAACCCATAAATGCATTGTATTTTTTCTTCATTTTTGGCAAGATGTAATGGAGATTCAACCCAACGTTCTCTGCAAAAGTAGTAATGTTTTTGTAGAGATGAGGGATACAACCTATATAAAAGTTTAATTAAGGCTATAGACTCCACTGTGTTGTTTCCCTGCATTCACCGGTGCTCCAATTGGGAGGAGAAAGATGCCAGAACAGCTTTGCCCACGCAAAGTAATGGGGCAATGAAACTGCTGTACACAAAGGTGCATCATAGCCTGCGCATGCACCACATTGTGCAAAATAAATGCCACTTACTGTTTTGTTTGCATGTCTGCAAACATTGTTAATCAATGGGCGCATCCTTTTGACGTGCAAATGTGTACTGGCCACGTGTTTGCTTTAATGGGCACGTAAACCCTGAATTGCGGCATTACCTATCAAAAAACTGGGTCACAAGTAGGCCAAGTGCCCCCCCTCGAGTAAAAACTTAGTAGGTATTTTCCGGTGTTTGATTGGCGTGTTTAGGATGTGCCCAAAATGCAACTCATAATAGTGTATGGGCCCATTCACATGGGTATGTTTTGCTTGTGTCTCACTTAGCCACATTTTAACCTCCCTAGCGCACTGCTGAGGTCCAGATTTCTTTACCAAAAATGCACCATAGACTTCAATGGTAAATGTTTCTTTATGTTGAAGGCCTACAGACTTCCCAACAACACTGTCCGTACAAGGGTCTAATAGACATCCTGAATGTAATAATGTTTGAAACAAACAATTCTGTAAAATAAACATTTTTTTTAATAAAATTTATGAGAGAACACAAAAATCAGCTTTGCTGCTATGTACTAATTCTTGCCCAAATAAAGTCTCTGGTGCCCCAGATGTGCCCGTTTGCAGTTAACCCTCTCTAGCCTGGTGTGATGGATGTGGTAAAATCACACCAGGGAAGAGAGGGTTACTGCCAATTGGCACATCTGGGGCACCAGAGACTTTTTATTCTTTCTCTCTATTATTTTTTGACATAGATGCACATTAAAAGCAGTTTTCTCCATAGAAAACTGCTTACATGCAATTTACTTTCAAATTTCCCGGCACCTACCCGATGTGACGTCATCACGTCACTCGGGGGGGAGGGGGATAAGATGCCGGAGGATCCAGCAGCCTTGTCACAGTGGGGAAATCGGGACAGCGCAAAACAGTAAGTATGCCCTGTCGGTGCCCCGATGTTTACTGGCCAGCACCATCTCGTCCAGTGCGATAGTGGGAGAAGCAGCGCTGGACGAGATGGTGCCACCCCGAACGCTAGGGGGGTTAAGTGAGTTTGTGGCAATTGACTTGCATTAGCAGTGCATTTGAAATGTGACCCAAGGTGTCTTTGATATATTTTTTAGATGCATGGGTGCTGTTAATTCGAATCGATTTTTTTTAAATGCGTCAAACGCGTCAATAACATGTGGGTGGCTTTAACTCTGACACACAAAAAAAAACTCTGTGGAGACATAGCCTTAAGCCACTCAAAGCAACAATATACTGTACAAGTATATTTAATATACCATGAAATTCGCTCTGTTGCCGAGATGAAATTCTCATCCTCTTTGTTGAAGTAAATCTGTTAAAATCCAATTTTGGCTTGGCCTGTTGTCTTAGTCCTGGCTTCAAATCACAGAAAATCACAGGGACTCGATATAGTGTGTCTTCCTTAATAACGCAAGTCACCTCTTGAGATCCTTACAGCTCTTTAACATTTAATAGCATCACAGGTTGCATGGCAGGCTTCTCATTTAAGTGGCGCATCAGCCATGTACAAAAAAAAAACAGGTGATGCTCACCGCTGGAGTCATTTGATCTAGCGCACAACATTTTCTGACAGCTTTGAAAAGTTCAGTTCAGTTTCTGAATGACTTACTGTGTAAAAGACACGCCGCTTGTGCCAGCAAAGAGACACTGATGTTGAGCTTAGCTTGGAATGACTGATCAGTTCATTTTGTAGAGATAAAATACATCTGTTTATTTTTGTAGCTTTATTATTTTGCTGTAACTCGTTTTGGTAAAATCAAAATCACTTTAGAAGATATTGCACAGTTACATGACATATTGTTGGACCTTGATGCATGGTCCCTAGTGTATGCATGATCCAGATGATCTCATTTCATATGAGAATGAAACCTGTTAGCACAGTTTCACTGAAGGTAGCTAAGAATATGATCATTATTGAGGACTGGTTTACACTATATGTGTGCTCAAACCGCACCGCAAAACGCAATGTTGTTTAGTTTTAGGGCTTCTACAACGGATTTTGCCTGTACTTCCATTTGTGTTTCCATTTGTGTTTCGTATTCAGATGAGAGGAAACACAAGCAAAATTTATGAAAAACCTGTGTAGAATTTAAACTGGAGTATAAACCATCCCAAATATAAGCCAAGGCGCCTAATTTTACCCCAAAATTTGTAACAACTGAGACACCTATCTGGCCTCAACTATATGAAGTCCATGTATGTGAAAAGTAGCTTATCTGAAAAGTCAATCTCAAAACTGATCTTTGTCTTCCACACTGCTCACCCCAACTGATTTTTGAGACTTCAAAAGAGAACCTGAGCTAAAAACCCTTAAAACTCAACTAAACTCATAGTTATGAGTCTCCTCCAATGTTCTAATTGATGGAAAATGTTACAAACTAGACAGTAACAGGCTTACTTTTTTCTAGTGTCCAGCTCACTGCTATCTTAATGGGTTATAGAGATGGTCATTTCAACAATTTCGAGTTAATTGCAAAGGTCCGTGAAAATTGTATCATCACCAAACTTGCTGGAGATGTAAAGAAGGGTTGGGGATATACTACAAAAACGAAGTATGTCTCTAACACAAATAGTTTTTACACAAATTAAGTTAAAATTCAAGTCAAAATCGGAATTTCGCAAAAACTACATGTGCTAGAGCAAAGATTTCTTTTTTAAATGTTTCCACAACCCTTCTCTACATCCCCAGCCATTTGGGTGATGATACCATTTTCAGAGGCATTGCAATCAGCTCACAAACTTCAAACAATTCAACCATCTCTAGTGGGTTAGATATCCCCTGCATTATTAATGACACCAGGGATGTGAGGACATGGGAAGCCTATGTCTGCCAGATTATACAGGCATAGGTGCAGGCAGACCTCCCATTGCTTTGGCTTTTCACCATGATTGAGTAGTACCATATTTGTCACCTTATAAGATACCCCCCTGCCAAAAAAAATGAAATCAAATATGCAACCACCCACGGCCAAAAGACTATTTACCAGTGGTTGGTTTCACATTTTATGCACCCTCTGCCTTCCTGGACTAGCACTTTCATTAGGAAAGGTCCACTTCTTTACCTACTCTTGGCTGGTAGCTCCTAGCAGGACAGGAATCCACCTGGTTAGCAAGCTTAGGTATGTGGCAAAGCAGGACAGAAATCTGCTTGGCTGAGACAGGTTTAAGAAGTAATGTGTGCTTGTCAGTCCAGAGCTTTGTATGTCAGTTCAAGCTGACATAAAAAGTTCCGACTCTACATACACACAGATCAGTAGCAGTGAGCTGTATGGCAGAGCTGTTCTACATACACACATATCAGTAGCAGAGAGCTGCCATATGTATGGCTGCACGTCAGTTCAAGCTGACATATAAAGCTCTGGCTCTACATACACACAGATCAGTAGCAGAGAGCTGTATGGCAGAGAGGAGACGAGGAAGCTTCCTAACCTGCCCCCCCCCCCCAAATTAGACACTTTGGTTGATGTTGTGTCCTCTCAGCCAGAGCGTCCTTTAACTAAAAATGTCCATAAGGATCTCTTCTGACCACTCACACTTTTTTGTTAGAAGTGTTGATGAATGTACTTGTGTTCCATGGGTCAGAGGTTAAAGTTATATATCTTTCATTTTCACTTGGTTGACCACGCCATGCTCCCTCCTCAGCATTGTCTGTTTCATTATACTGTTGCAGAAGAGCATCAAATAGTGCAATTCTCCATATTTTTGCCAGTGAGAAATCTTGTTGTTTAAGTATGATGACTCTCCTTCTTCTTGTCGCTGTTCACAGTCTTGCCATTGTGTCCGATTTCTACATTCTGGTTTTAATTTCTTCAGAAAGCAAATATTTACCTTACCTAGTTTTCCTTTCATCTACACAGCTCATTTTGTTTGATCTAGCAAATGTATTTGAAGCTACATGTTATCTATTTGCTCATTAGCACCTGTCTTGTATAACTATTTATCTAGACCAACGAGGGTCAATAACACATGGACAGAGGGATCTGGTTCAAAATGAAGCACAATCTTTTCAATTAAGGGACAGCAGAGGACACATAGCATGAAAAAGAAGTTTGGAAGCCCTTCCTTTTTGACTGAAACTCATCCATTATCATGGAAAACCATCTGTTCCTATTTCCCTGTCTTTTATCTGTAATGGAAAACCTTCTACCATCATAGAGGTGCTTTTTTAATAAGCTATTTTTAGCAACCTGGTTGCCTTTAACTAATTTAACTAATGTCCTTCATTAAACATAGCCCCCTCCCCCATCAAACACACACATTTGACAAGCTGTGATATATACTACAAGCGTGTTAAGCTTTAAATTATGATTGGTGGAAGACACCTACTTTCCAGTGATTTCCATATGTTAAAACATACAGAATGTTATACCTATTAGAAACATGTATCCATGCAATTAAATGCATCTGATGACAGAAGTAAGGTCTTTCCTCCTGTCACTTTGAGTACGGTAATAGAACAGCTGACAGATGGCTACAGTTTCTATCTCTTTAATTATACTGAGAATTATCCAGACATAAGCAAAGATTATATTGTGGTGCTTACATTGCACCTATAGTAAAAACAAAGAACCTGTATCTGAATTGTGTTCGACTTATCCCTAGATATCTGTTATGATTGCTTACCATTGGTTACATCTCATATAGTTTGGATTTATAGCAAATTAACTTAACCTGAAGGTGGCAGGTGGCAGTCTGGCCTATATTGACCTTTGAATTTATTACGATTGGTCTACATTTAGTGTAAGGGATCTGTTAGCTTTCATGCTTTTTTGCCACTTTGTTAATGCAGCTATTAAAAAATGAGCCAAAAACACATTCCAAAACCTACGGACGCGTTTTTGGAACATACAATGCTTGTTCAGTGGACACATTCAAGTGCCTATGTACATGTCAAAATGTTCCACACATTGACATAGAAGGAACACTGATGCGTTTATGTGTATGTGGCTAATGCCTACCATTGGGACGTGTTGCAGAGCCATACAATTTTGGTGGTATGTAAACTATAGAAAGGTAAAAAATCAGTTTTGTTCCTGCAAAAAAAATAACATTTGTCTCTGTTTTGCAATGGTCTTGTTCACTTTGGGCATTATTAGTTGGGTGGGTTTACTTTTCCATCTAAATTTCCACTAGTCAAATTTCGTCGTCTTTATATATATATATATATTTTATTTGGATAAAAATTTACTTTAACAACTTAAATTAATCGAAAGTTCTACCTAAAAAAAAACAAAAAACATATATATATTTATTTATAATGAAAAGTGAATGAAAATTGCCACTGTCCATAAACACCGGTTGCCATTTTTCGAAACCACTATTATAAACCTGAAAACTCAATATTAATTTCAAAATTCCTAATTCGAAACGACGTAATTTTAAATTGTGAAATTATCACAATTATCTTAAATTCGACCATCTCTAGGATGGGATGTCTTGACTAGAGATGGTCGAATTTTTCAACTTGCTTACTTTGTGAGCTAATTGCAAAGCCTCTGAAAAATTGCTGGAGATGTAGAGAAGGGTTGTGGGAACATTTGAAAAAAAAAACCGTTTTGCTCTACTACATGTAGTTTTTGCATAAATTAAGTTTAAATCAAAGTCGAAATTCCCATTTTCGAAATTTTGACTTGACTTTGAGCTTGATTTGTGAAAAAACTATTTGTGTTAGAGACATGCTTTCTTTTTTGCAGTAAACCCCAACCCTTCTCTACTTCTCCAGCAAGTTTGGTGATGATACCATGCTCAGGGGCTTGGAAATTAACTTGAAATGGTGAAATTTTTTTAAAAAAATTCGACCATCTCTAGTCTTGACAATGCTAAGGATGATCGGTGATATCTCCTTCGATAGAGGTATTAGGAATCTTTCATTCTTTACTTCTTTTTAGAATGGTTTTACTTTTATTTTTTTTCTTTCCACACTTTGATCAGACCTAAGGGCCAAAGGGACATATGAGGCGTATTTAATGTGAAAGCACAATTGCCATAATAATTGCCATAATCTCAAAAGTCTATAGCATTGTTTAGTCTCTTTATACTACACTAGCTTTGATCACGAATATTCTAATCACTAATTTTTATAGTGAACATGGGCACTTTGAGAATTCACGAAAAAGTATTTTGTGCTATATCTTTGTAATCCATACCTGGAACTACTGTGCATTGCGTTCACAATATGTGCATGTACAAGTGTCAATTTGTGAGATGAAGGCAATAATGACTGGATCTGGAATTTACAAATTTATTGTGAATATTAGACGAAAAATCTGCAATATTTTGGAAATATGAAAATTGCCTATGCTGCTCATCATTACACGGGCTGGGATTTCAGCGCAGTAGTTCACCAGCTATGTCTGTTGCAGGATGATAAACCCTGCAATTCCTACTAGTATGAGAGTCTTTTTTGTTTCAGTATAAGTGTTCCTGTTCATGCATTATAATTCAGGGCAGTCCTATGAAAACTTGTTTGTCCTGTGTTAACAGAAACGCTCTGCATAACAGTAAATCCGCCTATAGTGTAAAAGGGAGCTTAACCTACAACTTCTTTGTAGACAAAGCTGACAATGGAAACCTGTAGTGAGTGGGTATGGTGAGCAATGGCCAGTCCATGGCAAACTCAAACCAAAAACACATACAAGTTCCCTGTTTTTCCTTGTGAGGAAGACATGGGTTAAGGGATTTTTAAGGCATCAATAAGTGTAAAATATAAACATAAATCATAGAGTTTAATAGAGTTAGTCCTTTTAAACATCAAGGTTTTCGAGACTCCGGTGAGTCATCTGCAGTGCAATAAGCAATAGTATAGTCATAAGAAAAGTTACTACAAAAGTCATCTCACAGTCTAATGACAAAAGTTCTTGCACACCATCTCAACGTGTTTTGTGAGAAAAAATGCTTCCTCGGGAGTTGTCTCTGTTGCGAGTATTAATCTGTCAAGAATGGAGAAGGTAAGGATCCATGAGACCAAAAGTGGGTGATTGGTGGGTGTATTATTAGGGTGGGCCACCAAGTGCCCTTATGGGGTAAAAACCATCACTTACCCAGTCAACTGTATTTCCAAGTACATCACATGGAGTAGGGGGGGGGATTAAGAGCCAGAGTCCCCAAAAAACTTGCCTTAAGGCAGTGGTTCCCAAACTTTCCTAGCATGGCCCCCTTTTTCTATTTAGGAACATGATCGATAGCACCTTACCTATTCAAACATGGGTTAAGAATTAGGGCCCGTGCCCCCCTGGCATACCTTTGCCCGCCCCCCAGTTTGGAAACCACTACATTAAGGAAAGGATGTGGTTATTTCAGACAAGCGCGGGGAGATGTCTTCTTGAGTCCAAGCGTAACACAGGTCAGTCCATTACAAAGCCTGTTCCCATTATTTATGTCCAATTTATGCTTGTGCTAGAGAATGTGTTAGCTTTCTTATAGAAGCCGTGTATATTTTTTTAACATTTCCATAATAGTTGTAGGGCCCTGTTTAGTAATACCATCTGTCTTTCTTTAACATATATTAGTAGCAGATAATAATGGTGGCTAATTTCAACAAAGCAGAGAATTATTATTTACACAGTTGTTGTAGTTTATTAAGTCAATAAGTCAAGAATAGGGTTAATGTGTTTTCAGCCAATGTTTATGACCTGGTAATCCCGATTTATGGGAAGATTAACTGATTATAAATAAGTAGAAACACGTGACCTTGTATGCATTAAGAGATTTCAGCACTTACACAAGGTTTTATACCTTTAGTATGTGTTAAGAGCATCAAAATCCTTTAATAATCGTCTTCCTTTTTATTAAACGCCATCCAAAAAATTTTCTACAATCAAGAACTATTTTGCTTTTCAAACACGTAAGAAGTTTCTCTTAAGCTTTTTATCTTTTAATGTTCAACTGTTGGTTTGAGATCCCATGGCAAAGTACACTCTATGATTTCATTAGGGCAATTTAAATCTGGCTTACGTTGAGTTGGCAGTTCTTTTATATAATAAACTGATGACTGTGGCTTCTGAAACGGGCTCAGCACAGTGGTAGCACCAGACACATCTGAACGCTCTTTGGCAACTGGCGAGGATTAAAACCTGGAGCTTGTGATGATTCCAAAAGTTGCACAACAGATCCAGAATGTTAAAAATAAATGTCCTTGCTTAACTTTTTGCAGGCTGGGAACAATCATGTGCTTGCCACAACAAGATTGTATCTTGCTTTTCAAACAGTGCATTGGCGGAAATTAAGATTTTCTATTTAAAGGTTTTTATTCCTTTGTAGAGTAAAGTATTCAGGAAAAGGGTGGTTAGACCTTCACTCTCATAAATTTCTATCCGTAGGGGTTGGCCACCCTTTATTTTGGGATTAGTTCCCCCAATCATATTTATCTCTTCACTCTCACCCATCCATGATCATCCCACATCTGGCCGAAATCACCTCTAAAATCTGAGTTCCATTCAAGTGCTGGAATCACTCACAAGCCACCTCCACGTGGTGTTCCAAAAATCTTCCCGACAAAAAGTCGAGTGTCCGCACATCGAATAAAAATTCCAGACTTTATTTGAAGAAAAATCTACATCCACACATAGGTAACAGACCGAAACCCTCATAGGGGTCCCCTCCCTGATGCGTTTCTTCCCGTTATCTGGGGCTTTTTCATTGGTTTCAACTATATACTTTAAGATGTATGCAGATTAAAGTCATCTGTGATAAAATGCTGAAACTTTGCAATATTATGCAACACTGCATAATGCTTATCTTTTTGCAGAGAGGGCCTAATTTACAGGGCTTCACCTGAAGTAGAAACACCAGACCGAGTCCTAGTGAGGACTTTTTAGGCACAACGGTTTTGACCTAAATCAACAATTTACAAGTTTGTCATATCTACATGTACATCTTTATTAAAACAGTGTATACTGTCCATATTCACAATGTATCACAGTTCAGATGGATAGGTTCCCTTGGGCATTGCATGGTGGTGCATTGCCCTTTTTCATTCCATCCAGTTTTTATACTGACCAATACCACAGTGTACACAAAGAGGATTTAAAAATCCCTACACGTTTCACCTCTGTAGGGCTTCTTCAGGGAACATCCATATCTCTATTTAGTTTACAGTACATATGGTTAAATTAAAAACATAATTTTAAATTAAAATATCAAAACAAGATATTTAACACATGATGCAATTCAACAGTGAGCACCCCACAGTGCCTCAACCCCCCCCCCCCCCCCCCCCCCCCCCATCCAAATGGTACCCCCCCCCTTCATGCAAATGAAAGGACACTAATCCTGGAATATCCAGGTAAAACAGTCTCCACCGAACCCCGTGGTTGTATTGTCTGGGCTCCAACGGGTACAGGGAATGGAACCCCAGTGGAAGGAGAAGGAGGAGGGGGAGCAGCAGGAGGGAGAATCCCCCCAGGTCAACCCCGTTGATCATAGGTCAACCCCTGTAGATCGAGCGGGTATCGACCTGTGCTCCCTTAAGGTAGCCATACATTTGATTGGTCACCGATCGATTCCCGATCAATGCAGCACCACCTTGGGAATCCAATGTGTGGCTGATTTGGACATGAGCTAATTTTCTAAATGGCAGATTCCCCAAAATCCATAGATCGGAAAGGCTGCTGCATAGGGCTATGGGTCCACCAACATACTCCGAATGCCAAACGATGGCCCAAAAAAAACCAACATGTCGGTTCAATGTCCGATCCAATTTTTAATCAATTCCAATTTTGTTTGGTCAATCGTTCAGGGTGGACAGAACCTGGTGAATGTGAATGCGCGCGGTGAACGATCGCTCAAAAATCTTTTTTTTTGTCATATGTTTTGAGGGTAAGACAATTTGCTCTTATGTCATTGGAGTATGGAAGGAAAGGAGTACCAAAAGGAAACCCATGGAGACACAGGAAGAACGTACATTCTTGCAGATAGTGCCCTGGCCACAATTTGAACATCAGACCCCAGTGCTGCATTGCCAGAGTGCTGACCACCATGCCACCCAACATTTCATGTATAAATGAGCTGAGGTTGCCCATGCCCTTGTTGTTGTTTTACCAGTTTTCCCTCCTTGAACTACTTATTATCTGAAAATCACCATACAAATATTTTGTAGAGCGTCTGACCCAACCTGTCTAGTCATTACAATGTGAAGCTTACTTACTGCACTTGAACTACAATTCTTTCTTGCTTGTATACAGTATATACTGTTTGTTTCCATTGAGTAACCTCAGGTAAACATAAATAGAATGAAAGGTTGCAGATAGGGGTGCGAAATTTGTAGGGAAAGTATTCTCCATGGTAAATTACTAACCCCTCAAATAGATTGGGCTTCTAACATGTAAATGCCTTGTTTTTTTGCACTACACATAAGATATGTGCAATGCACATGGAAATTTGTTCATGTATTTTCTTCCAAACTATTGTTTGGCCACAAGCATCCTGAGGGATGTGAACTAGCCCCTCATTTAAGAAGAGTGTGTGTGGTTATATGAACTGTAAGTGTATGTATGTGTGTGTGTATATATATATATATATATATATATATATATATATATATATATATATATATACTGTATAATTAGAGTATGCAACCTATAGATATATATA
Organism: Ptychadena robeensis; assembly: GCA_036250615.1. Classification (NCBI taxonomy): domain Eukaryota; kingdom Metazoa; phylum Chordata; class Amphibia; order Anura; family Ptychadenidae; genus Ptychadena; species Ptychadena robeensis. The sequence continues at coordinate 14,146,745 of CM070038.1, read as the reverse complement.
TATTTTTTTCTTTTAATATTTTACAACTGACATACAGGTCACTTAGAGCGTACTTAGAGATAAAATAATATCCATTCCGAAGTGGAAATTCTAATTCCGCAAGTTGAAATTAAAACAAGCCTTTAAGAGCATTTATCTTCTTGTACAAGAATATTGATTCTACATATTTTAATGGTGTTTCCTAAAGTACTGATTTGCATGCAAGCAAGGCAATGTTTCTAAATGATCCATGTGGATCCGGCACTGTCTGCTTTCCTCTGATTATAGATGTCTATTTAAACCTCGGCTTCTGTTGTCTCGGTTACCTGAGCAGTCTTTATTGACATTTTGATGAAGGGAAGCACAGAATAGGCTATACAGTTATTCTACTGATGCTTGGCAACAGTCTTAGAAATTAGAAAGTAAGTTACATTTTTTCTTGGCTAGATACACTTTCGCTTGTGAGTTGTATTATGGTACTCGGTGGTCAATAGATTTCTCAGCATGAAAGCCAGAGACTTTTTTTTTTCAATTGTATCTTTAAAAAGACTAATAATAAGACAAATATAAAGGGAACATTTAGTTTAAAAAATACATTATGTAACAGAGCAAGTGTCAATAGTCTAAATGGTAAAACTTTAGTCCACCATGTATGTTCAATCCTATAATTCTAAACATTGTTCCTTTTGTATGCTACAATGTAGTGTTATAATCAGAGTGAGACTGGTTGGTACACAAATCCAGTTGAAGACATGCTCCCAGAGTACTTTTGTAGTGAAGTGGTTTTACACTTCTGTGTATATATTCTGTGTAGGTATGTACTCCTGTATATAATACATGGCATACTGTATTTATATGTGTATATGCATTTATGGATTTGTTACTTTTTGTAGAGCAGCTTCTAGATGATGAGGTCATGGCTCATTTTCCTCTCTTTTCTGCCCAGTAACTATAAATCCCCTTCCTCTGGGCAGAGGTTATATATTTTGTAGTTAGCTGTTTTACCAGGTCTTTTTTCTGGGTTTCCTGGCTGCAAGCCACAGCTTACCTTGGAGCAAGGTACTCCCTTCGTCTTATAGGTCCCCTGCCACTGTCCACTCAGCCAGTGCTGCAGACTGACCCCCATCCATGGTGAATGGCAGAGATCCCCTTTGGACCAGGGCAGTCTCTCCATCATCTTGTCCAAATGGATGGAAGCAAATTCCAAGAGGAGTGTATTGGAAACATAGACCCTAAGCTTGAACCCCATCCCTACCTTATGGGAGATGGTGCTGTAAGACTACATATTCTCACTTAGTAGAAAGTTAACCCCTAACCAGCAGTGTGGACATTCAATTACTGTGCGACAGTGTGTATGACAGTGATCTGGACATCCTAGAATTTCAAAAAGGTTGCTCCAGTTAGTTACCCTGGGCAATGCTAGAGAGTTAAGCTTCCACATTGGGGTTCTCAGACTTACCATACCATTGACGCTTGGAGCTGCAAAGCTAGTGAAGTACTAAACTGATACTTGAATAGTTATTAATTTTGCACACTTTGCTGTGCTGGGTTACGAGTCTCTGTCAGGGATTAAGTGCCATTTCTGTTTGCTATGCAGGTTAGGACTAATGTTGTTTGCATATAATCTAATTGCAAATTTTTTGCAGATATAGGCACTTTGCGAATTTACGTAGATCTAGAATATAGTGTTATATCTTCGTAACTGCAGTATCCATGATCCCTCACTCCTTGTTGCTTGTGGGGCAATGGGAAGGCTGCAAAATCTTTGTCGGAGCTTAGCAACTGCCTTAGAAACCAATAGCAAAGTTACCTACCCCTTACTTTATAGGAAAATCCCCAGGAGCCATTTTCTGCTGTGTTGCGTAATTCTGGGCGAGAGAGGAGTTCTGTGATCTGTGCTTTGCTGAGTCACCTACTGTTTGTTATTCCATTAATGTAGATATTTAGCTCATATATATAATACAGATAGTTAGAGATGGGCTGTGAGTGTAGGTTATACAGTCATAATGAAGGTAATCTGGGGAAAGTTCTATGCATTGCAATCGCAATATGTACAAGTGCCGATTTGTGCAATGAAAGTAATAATGACTGGAGATCACAAATTCTAAATTCACCAATTTATTGGGAATATTGGGTGAAAAAAAATTTTAGGTCAGTTTAACGTAAAAAACTATTACATTAGATAGTTAGCTCATATATATACAGTACAGGCCAAACGTTTGGACACACCTTCTCATTCAATGTGTTTTCATGATGTGATTTCATGACCATTTATATTGGTAGGTTTTCACTGAGGGCATGAACACTATGAATGAACACAAAAAAAAATGAAAACAATTGTATTCAGAGAGCAGCATTGCTACAGCTAAAAGCACCCATCAGATGTTAATCCTAGTATGCACCTAAAGCAGCCTGTACACGGGTCAGATTTTCAATCAATCGACTTAAAACGATCAATTTTTAAGTCGGTATAAAATTGTATGTCAATTGTATCATGGGCCATATGTAATACAAGATTTTTGATCAATTTTTTTTTTCAATCCACAAAACAATCGATCCAAAATAGTCCAATTAAAATTTCAATCAGAAGTGAGGTAGAATAGGTAGAAAAAAATTGATCAAAAATTGGTTGACCACACTTGGTTCTCAAAATACCGAACCAATTTTCAATCGACCAATCAAAATTTACCATCCAGTCCGATCAAAAAAACAACTGAATTTTCACTCAATTTTGATCGGATTAAATCGATTTAACCAGGTGGGCAAAACTCAATTTTCAATCAATCGACTAAAAAATTGATAGTTTTAAGTCGATTGATTGAAAATCTGACCTGTGTATGGGCTGCTTTAGGCTTTATTAGCATGACATGTCTTGATGTCTTGCCATGATTCCTCGCTAGAGATGGTAGAATTGATTTTTTTGTTAATTTGACCAGTTCGAATTTGTGAGTTAATTGCAAAGCCCCTGAGCATGGTATCGTCACCAACATTGCTGGAGATGTAGGGAAGGGTTGAGAATACACTATAAAAAAAAGAAAGTATTGCTCTAACACAAATAGTTTTTGTCAAAAATTCTGCACCAGGAAGGTTAACAAGTTTTTGTAGTTCAGGCTTAAATTGCAGTCTAGTATTAGGTTACATTAAAAGTAGATAAGTAGAGATTCCTCTTCATGATCAAAAAAATAAATGTTCAATTCTGGTAAAAGGTCTTTTTTAAGCCTTGCTTTTCTCAAATGAAAATTTTCAAATTGTAAATATAATATTTAATCAACCTTTAACAATACATTTATTGTGATACATCACCTGTGTGCAACAGATTTTCAGTTATTTTTTCCTTCTTTTATTTAAATGCTTTATTTTTATTTTTTTCCAAGAAAATGTTCTATTTCAAGATTGTGTTTGCTGTTGGCTTTAACCGCCATCCAGGAGTATCAGAGGCCAGGCTGTGGATCTTATCTTAAGGAAAATGTACTGTAGCAAAAGCAGGATCTAAAGAGACTCCCTATGGTATATCCTGCTATCTGTCTCTAAACATAAAGTAAATCCCATTCCTTTGACAGGATAGAAGGCCAGGTTTCCATTTGTATTAGCTCCAAGTTTGTTTCTAAATTCTATAAAGATACTGGCCAATCTCAATACACTTGTCTCTGCGCTCAACGTGAGGGCAAGCGGAGCTCACCTACTGGCAGGCAACAACAGGATATTCAAGCTAATGGTAGTGAAAGTATGCTACAAATCACAAATGGTTATACAGAAATTGTTTTATTTTGTAACACTGGAAAATCTGGCATTTCTATTGTTAAACATACTAATTAAAGTGCAACAAACTCCAACAATAATACCATATTTTTCACCTCATTAGGCACGCTTTCCCCCCAAGAATATTGTGTGTATTGGTCCCAATAATAATAATAAAGACTTTTTAAAGGGAATGTTTGAATCATAAGGGATGTTTGAATCATAATGGATGTTTGAATCATAAGAAGTGCTGTGAAAACCCATCCTGCAATAACAATAAACCTGTGATCTCTTTACTTAATAGAGCATGCGTCTTATTGTCCGAATGTGCGACCACACTCGGCCATTCGGCCGCCGGTGATCGCAACTTGGCTCCCTGACAGCTCTTCCGGCAGATAGGAGAGGAGATCAGCCGGCAGATAGGAGAGGAAATCAGCCGGCAGATAGGAGAGATCAGCTGTGTAATCTCCATTGGCAGATAGGAGAGGGGATCAGCTGTGTGATCTCCATCAGCAAACAGGAGCCTGTGTCAGCTGTGTGATCTCAATCTGCCGGGAGAGCTGTGGGGATCTGAACTGTATTGTCTATATTTGCAGAGCCCCGTGTATGTGAGGAAAGCACTGGCTGGCAGCTTCCTCACACAGCCGTAGCACAGAAGGGACAGGGAGACCAGAGTGCTGATTCCCACGGGGGCTCCCCCTCCCTTCCCTCAGTGTGCTCTGTGTGAGGAAGAAGAGACGCTGAAGTGTGCTCTCTAGTGACACAATTTTAGTGGCTGAATAGGGGTACTGCAGGAGATTTTTTCACATTCATTTAAACAAATGAATTTTTTTTTCTTGTTTTCCTGCTCTAAAAACTGGGTGCGTCTTATGGTCAGGTGCGTCTTATAGTCCGATAAATACGGTAGTTCAAATGCACTATGGCTCCAGAATTGAATGTATTCCACCCCACTCCCCCCAAAAAATACATCTTCTAAACATAAAAAGCAGCTTAATAAGCAAAACCGGGAAACATGCTTCAATTAATCTTAATCTTAATTAAGTAATGTGTTAGTATTGTTCATTTTCTGCTCCAAGGTATCCTTAAATAACTAAATTATTATGAGAAGTGGTCCTGATAGTGACAATTTGTGTGCAAGAAAACGTATGGGATTCCGTACTTTTTCCCCCTTATTTATTGAATCAAGGTTATTTACCAACAAGCTTTGTAAGATCACCATATGGTCATTCTTCTGGCTAGAAGATTGTCATCTATTGAGTTACAGATTAGAACAGATGTCCACTGCTCAAATGTAATATTCTCCGACACTGATGTTCTTATGAGGTTCATTTATATAGCATGCAGCACAGAGATAAGGTTTAAATAATAATAAGGAACATTATATGAAATGTTATAAATTTAAGATTGATGGTTTTCCTTCAGTTTATTAGGAGTGTATATTGTAAAATGTTTTTGTTTTACATTTATATGTGTTACTTATTTTGTGTTATAATGTTAAAAGATATGTCAAATGTCCCTCAAGTGTTGAAGGTTGGGTAACAAGCAAAGGTGTAATTGGATTAATATATACCAAGACAATCCCTAGTGACAACTACAGATGGCCTATTACATATCAATTAAATATAACGGATTCTAAATATAGTTTTCTGAAATTCATCTTAAACTCCCTAGCATTCAGCCCCTACCGCACCATTTTTAACGGCATGGTACAGGCTATTGCAGCTCGAATTTCCTGCCCTGTCCACATATGACGTCGGCGATATGGGCTGGTAAACCGACGCCCCTTCAGTTACACGTAGGTCCATGGAGCGCCCCTACAGCGTGACCGCAATGCAAAAAGAACACTGAAAATGCTGTAGCCGCATAGAAAATCACTGGGGGTATGCAGGGTCGATGCAATCCCGGTTTTTTAAACAAACTCTGGACAAATTGGGCTCGTTTCAAATGCCAGGGGGTTAAAATAGTTTTTTGTATGCAGATGTAGGCTAACATGTGCAGTAGGTATGTTGGCCATTCAGAGTATTTTGTGGCATCCGTGTCTATAACCGTAATGAATCCCCTTTAACCTCCCCAGCCGTAATTCTGATTGCAGCTTGGGGGTAGGCGCGTCTCTGGAGCTCCAGGGAAAAGATTCCCTTCGTGGGACAATTGACCCTTTGAAGAAGGAAAGGAGATGGATGGATAACAGGAAAAAAACGTTGTTTAGGCACTTTTAAGGTAACTTTGTGGAAGGGTAGAAGTTTTTATAAAATACTTGATTCAGTCTGGTGTCTTATTTCTAGGATATCTCAAACCCTCTGTGAAGGGTCCTCTTGTTAAAGGGGAATCCTAGATACTCAATAAGCCCCCATCCACACCTCCACAATGCCTGGCCCATATTGTGGGCAAGAGACCCCCTTATCTTAATGAAGTGTCTTCCCTTCATTGAGATATAGAATGGGGCCTGGTGAGACAGGGGGGGTGCCCCCCTTCTTGTCCTTCCAGGCTTACCAAAAGGGGTCTGGTTTGCTTTGGGTAGGAAATGTATGTCACACTGTTCAGGGACTGAATTTTCCAGAACATACCAGATAGCCAAGTTTAGCCCTTGACCCCCTCTGGCATGACACTGTCCAGTTACTTGCACCCTTTTGACACTTTTTGTATTGGTAATGTGGCTACAAATATGACCTGAAGGTTTGAGAATTTCACTCTCCATTGACATCAATAGGGATGGACCGAACTGTTCGCTGGAGAACAGTTCGGCCGCGAACTCGGCATGTTCGCCGATCCTCTCGCCGGCGGACAGTACGGGTGTTCGACCCGTCCTGTTCGCCAGCCAGAAGAAGATCTAAATTCTTCCTCCGGCAGGATCAGAACCTGCGAGATCGTGCCGGAGGAAGAATCTCTTCACTACAAGACCGGGCATGAAGCCGGTCTTGTAGTGAAGATTCCGGCTCAGAGTAGGAAGTGACGTCAGTGACGTCACATCTGGCTCCCTGCGTTCCAGGATGCGTTCCATGGACCGGATGTGACGTCACTGACGTCACATCCGGTTTTCCGATTCAAATTCCGCGCCTAGAGGCGGGGAATTTGAATGTGTCCGCGAACAGGGCGGACGGCGGACATCTTTAAAAGTTCGACCCGCCCTGTTCGCGGACACTCCGGGCTGGTGTTCGCCCATCTCTAGACATCAATGGCGGTTCGCTGCAAACATGCAAATGGTGGGTATTTGCAGAAGTTCTGTTCGCAATGTTTGTCACAAATTGTAACCATGAGCCACACTATGGATTTGCCTGTTCCAGATAAGCATCCTCCAGCCAGACAATTAAAACAGATTACATTGCCACATTACTGTTCTGTCTGGGTTAGTCAACTTTTGACCATTTAAATTGTTCTAGGCTGCTGTAGCTTTCTGTCCAAGTTTATCTTGAGAAAATTACCAAACTATTAAAAATGAGATATTGTCATAAACAGATCCTTTTGATCCTATAAGTTGTGAGATAGGGTTTCTATGAATTGGATATATTAATCAACAAATGGCCAGCAAAAGCCACCCAAATGTGAGTTATCAGACTAGATCAGGTTCTTATCATCCCACACGCATTGTGCATGAGCACTCTAAAACTAGCGTCCTTCAGAAGTTTGCGGCACAGTAATTCTCCTTTTTAGGGGGTTAGCCTTACATTAAAAAAGTCTTGTGTGCTTCTGACCTGGAGTTGTCTTTGCCGGTTGTCCTTTCTTTGCCTTTTTTTTGGTAGGAAGGAACCACAGAGGAAGGCACCCAAACCTGACACTTTGGACATTCTAAGACCCACCCCATTAAGCCATAATCACAATGTTGCTCTTATCAAATTGGCCTAACACTCGTCATTGTACTTTCTTCATGTAAAACACATCATTGAAATATATTTCCTGCCTAATATATCCCTTTCCCTGGGCAGGTGACATTGTAAAAGGAAACTCATTGCATTCATGTCACTTGTAAGTTTTGTATACATTTATCACACCCCCTTAGTGCTTGCTATGATCAGATGAAGCTGTAAATCTCTCCAGTCCTTTGTACTATCTATTCTGTCCATGGGTCACTACACTCGCCTATTGCACTATACCGATATTAGTAGAGTGTCAGGATTATTATTATCATTTATTTATATAGCGCCAACATCTTACGCAGCGCTGTACAATACATTATTGGAGTGGAGATATAAACACAAGATAACACACAGGTACAGGTAATGACATAGGAGGAGTAGAGGACCCTGCCTGGTCAGGCTTACAATCTAATAGGATAAGAAGCATTTTAGGATTACACTACTCTTCCCCTTTCTGCTTTTCCAAAACATGGAGAAAAATTTTTGCCTAAGGAAGCTGGCCAAAGTTTAAATGTTACTGTCAAAGATTTAAAGCAGATGTGTACTCAATATGCAAAAAATATATATGTAAAACTAAAGTTTGACTTACCTCTCAGCTGGTATGATGAAGGCATAGCACTCCACAATCCCCCCAAAATATACTTACCTGCTGTTGTCTGGAATCGTATGAAAGATTCAATATTTATTGGCCAGGCTTCCGGGGTGAACTCCGGGTGCAATATTGCCAGTGGCCACTGGGGGAGTTTAATGGTTTTCTATGGGAAAATATGTTCCATTCAATTTAATACAAAGCTGAATTTACCTGTCTATCTCTGCACTGAGGAGGGGCTGCGAGGGATTACTCCTTACAGGTAAGTTGTTTTTTTATGCATTCCTCCCTATTATGGGCACTTCTAGCAGGTTAGCTTCAAGCAATTGTGGCACAATAGATCTGGGTTTCTGTGCAACAGACTCATTTATATGATTATACTTTTTTAACAACTATAACAACAATAAAACCCTGTTGTGGTATATTTATCAAACCAAAATATAGCAAATGAAAGTTAATTGTTAGGGTTAACATGTACGTTATGCTTTCATTACACAAATTCTGAAAGTTAAAAAGCTTCATGTATGCTTTCTGTGCAAAATCCATATTGCTGTAACATGTGTCATGGTAGTGCCCAGCCCGCTCTACCTGTCAAATACTGCTCTTCTGTCATTGGCAATAAAGCAATCTATCAAAATTGTAGGGGGTAGTAAGCAATTGCCATCATCCATTCTTTGTTAAAAACATGAATAGATCAGTTCAGGATTTCCACAGCAATGCATGCTAGGAAAAATCAATAAATAAAGTATTTTCTGTTTCTGCTTGGATTCCATCATTCACCTACAGCATTATACTACTAAGCATTACAAAAAGTTTAGTTGCTATGTTTGGCCATTTTTTGTGAACACAATTTGTGTGTGTGTGTGTGTAGTACATATACTGATGTATCTGGCAAATGACTTGTATAGGAAAGTACACATAACTTGTGCTGATTAGAAATCAGCCATTGATAAGAGGCTAATGGGTCAGCAAGACCAGATTTCTGGAGTTAACCTCTGGGAGGCTCAGCTAAGCCCCTGATTTTATTCTACATTAATCAAGATGCCTATTCAATGATGGAACTCACTAGTGCAGTAAAATGTCTACTTTGTAGAAAGTCTAAGCTGTTGCCTGCATAACATTTAGTTTGCTTAAAAATTAGAAGCTCTTTCATTCAAATCTCAAGTCGACCATGGCTATGAAGGCGATGCAAGGCTGTTCACAGCTCAGAGCAAATTCTACAACAGTTTTTACTCTTTTCTCTAATTTTTGCATCCAATGTAAGTGAAAACAGACAAAAAGTGTAAAATAGATAAAAAGGAGTGAAGGCATTTAATGTCAGCATAATACTATATTAGTAGTCTTTGGTTGGGTTTTTAGTAGCCTAAGTTGCACTGTAACTAAAAATAACTCAATCAAAATACATAGAGGTATGCATTATGAAAATGCAATAAAGTTTTTCTCATTGCCTGTTTAGACTAGGATCTTTGCTTTTATTTTAAAGGTAATTTGTGTTAGACTTTTTTGTGTAAAATAAAATAAAAAAGGATAAGGTCAAAACATACAGTACTTCAAAGATATATGAAGGGCACAAGTAAGGTACAAAACATATACTGTATTTTTCGGACCATAAAAGGCACCTTTTCACCCCCAAAATTGAGGGGGAAAAATGCCTGCATCTTATGGTGCGAATGCGCGACCCTCGCTTCCACTCAGCTGCCGGTGGTCGCACTTTGGCCCCCCCAGCTCTCCTGGGATAGAGATTAGCCGGGGAGCTGGAGGAGCTGTCAGTTGAGAGATGCCGGCCGGCGTCCGGCTCTCCCATCTGTACTGTATAATTGCCTTTGCCAGCAGAGCTCTGAGCATAAGCAATAAAGAGAGGCATAGATGAACTGTAATCTATGCCTCTCTCCGTGTCCGAGGGAACTGCAATCACTCTGCATCTCTCACGGACACAGTAACAGCCAGCGGGCGAGGAGAGAAAAGGAGAGACTCTGCAGCCCGCGGCCCCCCTCTTCTCCCGATCAGTATGGAGAATGACGTTGTGCTGAGAGTGTACTGCTGCTAGTGACACCTACTGGCTGAATTGAATATTGCATTCATTTAATTTATTGCATTAACCCAATTCATGTGAAAATTTGATTGTGATTAACTTTTTTTTTCTGGTTTTCCTGCTCTAAAAATTGGGTGCGTCTTATAGTCCAAAAATACAGTAGTTAAATAGAACTCGCATGAAAGACTGTATAGGGAAACCAAGTTTGTACCAATTATAATGAATTTAAAGTTTGTTTTTTTAATACATAATGTAGAAATACTGTATATCATACATAGGTTGTTTGCATTCTAATATGACTGTTACCAGCATGAACGAGAGCCAGACAGAGGCAAGGACACCTGATGTCCAAATCAATAGATGTCACACTTCTCCATATACACAGCTTTTATGCATTCCATATCTCTTTCTCTCATACGGCTAGTAAAAATCTCCAGCTTAACAACCTGCCAAATGCTTGCTTGCAGCATTATATTATATCTGTGTTATCATTAATGGGATTTTAATGATGACTTAATTCTGTGTGCAGAATTACTATGGAGCTGCCAGGACCATCCTTTCTGATAACCCGCTCGGCTTGACATGCGGAATGGTATGCCCCACGTCAGACCTTTGTGTAGGTGGATGCAATTTATATGCAACGGAGGAAGGGCCAATTAATATCGGCGGTCTTCAGCAGTTTGCAACTGAGGTACGTGCGGACTACTTATTATCTTCTATAACTTTAAGTCTAAATAACATTGGTCATTTTATAAATGTATACACTTTGTACTTTTCATATTACACTTCAGTTGAAAGTAACAGTATAACAAGGTTAATTAAGGCACCAGGAGTACATACAGATTTAATATATATACATACATATACAGTTTTATCATTTCTGTGTTGCATTTCAACTTACGTTAAGTCTTTTTTTCTGTCTGAGTTTCTTCTTTTCGCACAATACCTGGAATAAAATAGCAGGTCGTAGGAATCCAACAGCTCATCTTCTATACCTGTCACCAGAGTCTCTGTTGGAAGATACAACCCCATGTTCTGTTGATGATTTAATAATCATCAGTTCCTACTATTTTGATGATTCTAATCCTCCCCTTCTCAATCCTCAAAGAAATATTTGCTATTCATACAGTATACTTTAACCTAAGGAATGTTTCCTGTGGTTACATTTCTGACCTATAGTGGCTTGTACATAATCCTGCTGCCTATTCTGTTTAGGCCTAGGTCTGGGGTGGGTCGTCTACTCTTGGGTGGGTTTTCTTTGTGTATCAGGTATTGCATTTTTTCTAAGGAATCGAAAACATCTGGGCTCTTTTTGTATCAAGTATTGGTGATGTAAGGATTTTAAAGCTCCCCATACACCTTTAGTCCACTAAACTTGAGTTGACTTATATGGTTTATGTGAACAAATGATCACATTCTTATCAGCCTTTTTAAGGGAAACCCTGTTGTTCGCCACAGCGTCTTAGTATAGTCAAAGGTGGATTAGTGTTAAGCTAGCCATACACAGTCGGATTCCATGGCCGATCGATCACCTATCTGATCAATTCCGGCGATCTCAGCGGGAATCGGAGGTCCGATCGATCGGCCAATTAAGTGTGTCCGATCGCTACATACCACCTTGTCCCATGGATTCCTGGACGATTCTGTGTCCGATCGCTTACTCCACAAATGGCAACTCCCCCTGATGTGTGCAGAATCGGATCAGAAAGACCAACATGTTGGTTCTCTGTCCGATCCGATTCTGGGCCCCCGAACGATCGGACGTGATCGGACGGACAAAGTGATTCCGGGACGATCGTTTCGCGTGCAGGCGCCCGGAATCGATCGTCCCGGAATCCGATGGGAAACGGACCCGTGTATGGGGGTCTTTAGTATGCAGGTGTATAAGGATAGCCAAATAGTCACTCATGTGGTCGATTCATATATGGTCGTCTGTGGGATAGTCCCCAAAATTCAACCCTATAAAAGTGCGTACTTTCGTTACTCAGGGGTTACCTCCTAGGTAGTCTCCCTTTGGATGCTAGTAGGAACCCCCTGGACAACGAATGTCAAATAATTGTTCACATAAACCATAAACTATAAGTCAACTCATGTCAGGATCCAGGACAGAGGGGGCGACCAGGCAGGCAACACACACTGAGATCCAGACAAAGGTGGTGGTGACAAAACGGATTTATTGCAGACTTACAGGCAGGAACAAACACAGGTGCAAAAGTCCAGGGTACAGGGGTGTTCAGGTTCAGGGACAAGAAGCATGAAGCCAGGGAAAGCTTGAAATCCAGACAAGCAAGCAACAGCAACAATGAACAACTAGCATGGTCTGGATGAAGCACACCTAAATAGCCCTAAGCTAACGAGGAAGGTGTGAGCTCCACCCAGCCCACGCTTGCAGGGAGCCACCTGCTGGTGACTGTGGGACCAACCCATAAATAGGCAATCACAGTGCCACCAGCAGGCGGTGACCGGTACAGCCGGGGTCCTCACAACTCAAGTTATAACATGTGAGATATACAAGCAAATTTCCTGAAGAAGCAACCTAGAGTTTTGAAACACGCTGAATGTTTAATATGCATGTATCTGGTGGACAATTTAAAAATTAAATAAACATGTAGTTGCTGGACAATTCAGGCAGCATTTAATGTAAATGCACTTGTCATAAAACAATTCATGTATTGATTGGATATATATTGTGATTGCTTGTTACGACTTTTATAGATTACTTGAATAAACTACTATTAAGTATTTGAAAATTAATTTGTTGAAAATCCCTTTACCTACTCCCTCCTCTTCTTGGGTAATGGGGTAAGTGAAAAGAGGTGTGCTATACTTTTTGTACATGTTTAAATAACCAAGATGTTGGTAACTAGTGTTATAAAACACGCTGACTAAGATATGCTTGTATACTTTCTTCCCTATCCCATCAAACATGAAATGTACTAGGAATGTGTTCACCTTGAAATTTATTATTAAAGCCCCCATTTCACCTTTATATCACTCCATACAATTTCCTTTAGATCTACCAATAACTATGTAGTACCGGGTCCTCCCTGATAGAATACATAGTTATTGGGAGGTATATATCACTGCTATGTAGTGCTGGGTCCTCCCTTATAGAATACATAGTGATTGGGAGATATATATTACTGTTATGTAGTGCCGGGTCCTCTCTGATAGTATATAAAGTGATTGGAAGGTATATATCACTGCTATGTAGTGCCGTGTCCTCCCTGATAGAATACATTGTGATTAAAATGCATATATTACTGCTATGTAGTGCCGGGTCCTCCCTGATAGAATACATAGTGATTGGAAGGTATATATCACTGCTATGTAGTGCCGGGCCTCCATGATAGATACATAGTGATTGGAAGGTGTATATCACTACTATGTAGTGCTGGGTCCTCCCTGATAGAATACATAGTGATTGGAAGGTATATATCACTGCTATGTAGTGCCGGGTCCTCCCTGATAGAATACATAGTGATTGGGAGGTATATAAGATTGCTATGTAGTGCCGGGTCCTCCCTGATAGAATACATAGTGATTGGAAGGTATATATCACTGCTCTGTAGTGCCAGGTCCTCCCTGATAGAATACATAGTGATTGGAAGGTATATATCACTGCTATGTAGTGCCAGGTCCTCCCTGATAGAATACATAGTGACTGGAAGAATTGGAAAGGTCCTCCTATTACATGGTTTTGGTAGAAAAAAAAAAGTTGATTGTACAGAAATTTTTGGTAAGATTGTAAGGTGTATGGGAGCCTTAAGTGAGAGTTTCAATAATATTAGTAACAGAAAATATGCTGCTAAATGAAAAAGAAACTAATTCATAAAAAAAACAGTTAAGTTAGATGTGCAATTGCTGGTCCTGCATTATTTGTGTTCTCTACCATCAGCTAAAGCCATGATCTTATTGATGTTACTGCAGCTGACAATGACACTGACATTTCAATGGCAGACCTGCTTGTCACTGAGACACTGCATGTGACACAACAGTATGTAGGGGGGCTCTGCTGATATCTGTAGTAACAGAGTCGAGTGCTTAAGGCATCTTTGTGCAATGTCTTCATTAGCAAGAATTGTTTCCAGCACCTAATGACAGACATATAAAATGATTGCACTTCTCGTAATTTGAAAAAAGAAATTCAAAGGCCAGTGGGATGTCCGCTTTATTTATAAAGTGAATGAACCTTTCAGTTAACGCATACGTCTATTCAAAACAGTTTTTTTCAATTAATTTTTATGTGAACAAATACAAAAAAGTGTAATAAAAATTCTTTATTACAATAAACATGGCAGCTACATGCCATATAACAAAGATCCAGTGTCCTTGATAAAACAACAGCTTATTCCAAAGGAAGATTACAGAACAAAAATGTAACACAGGGCGATATCCTCCCCTCCCTGGTTGACCCTGACCAAGTTGGGTTTGTCCCAGGACGCGAAGCCAAGGACACCACCACCAAAGTCTTAAACCTCCTTGAATGGTGTTCCAGGTCTGAACCGGAAGCATTCTTCCTTTCGACCGATGCTGAGAAAGTGTTTGACCGCGTCTCCTGGGACTATATGTCCGCCCTTCTTAAACATCTAGGCCCTCTACTCCAACCCCTCCGCCAGGGTCAGGGTAAATGGGCTTCTATCAGAACCCTTTTCTATCAGTAACGGGACTAGACAAGGCTGTCCCTTGTCCCCGCTGATTTTTGTCCTATTCATCAAACCCCTTCTGCGCCAAATACGGCAGGATCCTTACATCAGAGGCATCCAAATCGGCAGTAATAATTATAAAACGGCAGCATTCGCAGACGATCTGCTTTTTACACTCAAAGATCCGTTATCTTCTCTCCCTCCTCTAATCTCTGCCCTAAAAGACTTTCAATCCCTGGCCAACTTCAAAATAAACTTTAGCAAATCCCTTGCCCTCAGTATCTCCATCCCCCCCCCCCCGCTTTGACTATCACCTGCAAGCAACAATTCCCTTTCACGTGGACAAACCACCATATCACTTATCTTGGCATTAAAATATCAGCAGACGTTTCTGACCTCTACACTCTCAACTTTCTACCCTGTCTGAACCGCATCAAAATGGATCTCTCCAACTGGCAAAAACCACTCTTTTCTTGGTTTGGGAGAATTGCCATTTTAAAAATGAGCATTACGCCTAGACTCCTATACCTCTTTCAAACTATCCCTATTTCCTTGCCCCCAACCTTTTTCAAAAATATTCGCTCCATCTTCCGGTCCTTTGTCTGGGGAAATAGACAGCCACGCATAGCATATGGCCACCTTAGCAAATCAAAAACGCTGGGAGGTCTTCAAGTCCCGGATATGCTCCTTTATCACAGGGCGTCCCACCTTGCCAGAGTGGTGGACTGGCACGTCAGCCTCCGCTTCAAGAAGTGGGTCACCCTGGAACATGACATACACACGGGCGGCCTGTTACACTTCCTTTGGAACTCTCCCAATTCATCCAAGCCCTGTGCCATCCACCACCCCTTCGTCCAACCCTCACTTGCCACGTTCCATGTGTGCGCTTCCCAAAATGGCCTCTCTACCTTTCCCGGTCCCTTATCGACCATCACGAACAATCCTGCTTTCTCTCCGGGTCGGTCAGCTCCCTTCCTGGACCTGTGGGGCCCCTCCGGCCTCTCCAGGCTCGGCCACTTCTTCACCAGCGGAGCATTTAAAGATAGATCAGAGATTTTTGTGAACCACTCCCTTCACACACAAATCCCATGGTGGGCTTACCTCCAATTGCGCCACTTCCTGAACACCCCGGTCATGCTTTCAGCAGCCACCAGAGACCTCACGGCATTTGAAAGCCTATGCACCTCCACCAATCCCAGACGACACCTGATTTCATCCCTTTACACGTTACTATCTGACTCGCCTAACCCCTCCACTCCTGCACCAGACACGCGTGGACAATGGGAACAGGACCTGCAGGTGAAATTCTCAGACCCAGAATGGAGGAGGATATGCCTCCTTACCACCAAAACTTCGGTGGTACAGGGTCCCTTCCTTATTAAGCAAATTCTACCCGGGCACGTCAGATACTTGCTGGCGTTGCAAATCCGCGCCGGGCACCTTTATTCACACCTGGTGGTCCTGCCCCCATATACAATGATTCTGGACTTCAATACAACACCACATTGTGTCAATTATTGGTGATCAGATTCCCATGGATCCAGCACTCTTCCTACTCCATCATTCCCATCTCTCCATGCACGATTACAAACGCTCCCTACTCCCCCACCTTCTGAATGCCGCCAAACTCCTGATCCCTCAGTGTTGGAAATCAACTTGCGTCCCGACCGTCAAAGACTGGCTCCTCCAGATAGACAAGCTAGCCACCATGGAAGAACTGATCCACATCACTCGTGATACAGTTCACACCTTCCACCACAAGTGAGGGGCCTGGCTGAGCTTTAAGGCATCTCCTGCTTTCACACCCACCCTCGTGGATTGAACCATGATGTTGCCCTAGCTGCAGATCTGAGCTTAAGTTGACATCTGTACCTGTGTTACCCCATTTTGCTCCTTGTCTCCCTTTATGTTAGTTCCTGACATGTACTAGTTCGCTGATCCTTTTCTGGACATACCTATGTTATACTCGTTTACAGTATGTTCACATTTCATGCTTGCATTTCATGTAACTCTGTATTGACTTTACTTAATAAAGCTGATTTGGAAACTAAAAATGTAACACAGGGATCCCACCATACTAAATTCTGTGGTAGAGAGTAGTGATGGCCCGAACTGTTCGGCGGAGAACTATTTGCGGAGAACATCGCATGTTCGCGTTCGCCCATGTTCACGAACATATGGCGAGTTCGGTTCGCCCC
>CM070038.1:14096886-14124840 GCA_036250615.1 Ptychadena robeensis | reverse complement strand
GAAGTTCGCGTTCGCCGTTTGCGAACCCGAAAATTCGGGTTCGCGACATCACTAATTACAAATCACCGCCATCATAAGTAGCATTGAGCTTGAATATTCAAATTGTGGACAAATATGTGATATTCAAGAATATGGCGTCGGATATACGCAATTTCAAAAATTGGAGATGTTATGCACTGGCAAGCTTACGGACATATAATCACAATGTGATTATAAATATCTCATGACCATCCATTTTGAAGATTATCACAATACATAGCCATACATGTAAATTTCATATTTTCAACTATCGAATATTGCCTATTCCACTCATCACTGATCAAAAGTGATGTCGACGATGCATGGAACTGGCACACCTAGGGAACTGGCCAAGGCTAAAGCTTATCCAATTCTCTGCACTAGGAGCGACGTGATGACTTCGGCCCCGGCTGATTTAATGGGATCGGGTTAAAATTTACCGACGGCTGATTTTAGCCCAATCCTCATTGGTTGCTGCATCCAATTCCTGCACGACCCGATCCTTAAGGGATGCGGGAGCGCGCACGGCATCGGATCAGGGATTGGATCGTGCAGGAATTGAACCGTCTTTGCCCAGCTTAAGGCTTTTGGTCCGGCACCTTTTCAAATTTAAGAAGCCAATGTGGCCCACAAGTCAAAACATTTGCCCACCCCTGGTCCTGACAACAATGCATGGGTCAATATGCAACATTTAGTACAAAATGTGCCGTTTGCAGATACGGTACTTCATATTTGAGTTCCATACATACTGTCAGTAAAAACAAAAAAAGAAAATCCATAGAATGATTCATGTGCGAGTCCTTGCACATTTGTCTTATGGAAGTTGTCAAGTGTTTTTCTGTATTTACAGTAACGTTGTGTGATTATAGAATGGGTGTAGTTGAATTGTGCAGCTCATCTTTCACAGCAAGGTGGAGCGGGGCGGTGGGGGGAGAGAAAACAACATGAAAATCAAACACCCATCTGTATATTTTATCTTGTTGTCACTCTGCTTATTGCTTCCCCTCTCCTTTTGTTTTCAGTTTGAGTAATGGGTTGCATCTGTGATTCTCAATAAAGGATAACGTGTAGTTTCTCATCTCAGCCAGCATCGTTTGTATTGACAGTGTTTGTTTTACGTATTTGTATGAGTAGCACACGTGTGTACAAGTCGGTCGGTTGGCTTTTTTATTTTATTTTATTGCTTCCGAAGATGGATCACCTAAAAGAAGTGGTTTCAGCTTTTTCTTTTTTTTCCCCTCTCCCTCCCCTTGAAACAATGATAGATACCCCAGCAGAATGTTACATTTTAGAAACTAAATGCAAGCAATACCTATTAAAGCGTGATCTGTGTTTCCTTTTAGTCTTGTCACAATGATTAATAGACATAAATTATACCTTGATATATTGTGCTAAATATCTGCCATTTTTCTTTAAAATCATTAGAAATCTATTACAAAGCTTTGTGCTGACACTATGATTAATACTGAATGTGCGGCAAGGGATAAATATTGCAAAACTGTGACACTGTGATATTTGAAACGTATGTTTAGATTAAAATGTAAAGATCTGGCTTTAGGCATGTGATCCTTCATTCGTTCTTGCATAAATTAAGTTTACATGTATACATTCATTACTTATATAATGTATGGAAGAGGGTGCTGATAACATGTGGATTTTGTCTCCCGTTTCTGTCACTGATATCATGTTTGTATTTTTGACTCCTATTTTGGTGGCGTTATAATGTTGGTGGTGGTCATTTCAGTGTCATATTTTTTTAAAAGCATGCCTCCTTTGGACTGGAACATATCCCCAGTGTTAAGATGTGTAATATTCTGTATGCTCTTATACTGTATATCTCTCACACAGGACCTTGTGTCATGTGACTGTATTGTCTGTGTGTTAATATGTTTGTGTTTACAATAAAGTTTTACTCAGTGTGTGTCTTTTCCTTAAAAAAAGAGAAGCATGGTGTCTGTGTGAAGTGATTCCTCCATCTTAAGACTAGCAGAGTACACAAAATAAGTTCACAGAACTTCATCATACTGGTTATCCCATCCCTAACTATAATGGCAACACCCAGCATCAAGGTTGATGCCAGGAATGTGCACTAAAAAAATACGCCATCTCCATTAGTGATGGCTGAACTGTCCGCATGGATGTTCGCACTCCTTCTAGCCAGCAGGCAGTACGGGTGTTTGACCCGCCCTGTTCGCCAGCAAGAAGGAGCTGACTATTCTTCCTCCGGCAGGATTGGGAGCAGTAAGATCCCGACAGAGGAAGAATCTCTTCACTAGAAGACCGGGTAGAGAAGCCGGTCTTCTAGTGAAAAGCCGGCTCCGAAAACTGGAAGTGGCGTCAGTGACGTCACATCCGGCAATCCAGGAATCGTTTCCAGGTACTGGATGTGAAGTCACTTCCAGTTTTTCCGATTCAAACTAGATCGAATTTGAATCTGCCCGGGAACAGATGGACGAAGTCAGATCCGCCATCACTAATCTCCATTAAATGGAGGTCAATGGCACCAGTTGGTCCACCGATGCAGAGGATGGACGGGGGATTTCGGCAGACATGCGAGTATACCCCTAGTAAGCTTGGGAGTAACTTCGGTTAGCAAACAAACTCACCCGATTTAACTTGGGCTAAACACCTAGGAGGTCAATATACACAACACACATACCTGCGTACCCCATTTTAGCTGGGAAACTAAAAAATTTTACCCCTCTTTCCTGACCCCATCCCAAATTATTATTTTTACTGTTTATTTCCTCCTAATCTCCTGTTACCCTGAAACTTAGCCTTCTTACCGAGTTCACGGGAATACTAATCCTGGAGTATGGTGAGAAAGAGGAAGAAATGAGTGGTGTGGGGCTAGAAGGTTTAGGTCCCCTAATGAAGGGTCTCCCCTTCTTTATGGTATGGGACCCAGTGGGATGGGGGGTTCTCCTCTTTCCTATACTTCTGGGCTTGCCAAAAGGGGTCTGGTTTTCAGAATGTGATGTATGGACTGTTTCCCTTCACTTTTGCATATAATCACATAGTTAATAATCTGAAATGACTTTCCAGAAGTCAACAAGGCACACAGGAATACAGGATCCATTCATTCCTTATTGAAGTATTATTTACCGTAGTAGAGCTCAAGCAATTTTTGGGATGACACCATGTTCATGGGTTTTGCAATTAAATTACAAAGTCAGCTAGTTGATTTTAAAAAAAATATGCCATCTCTTCCTTGTACAAAGAGAGTAAAAACAAATCATATAGTTTTTCACAATCACAAAAGTGTCACAGATCCCCGCAGGATCAGGGAATCTGTGTCTGCCACTTCTGCATGATCTGCATCCAGCTCTGTCCCTTAATACTTTCCTTGCCTCAGAGGGTTAAGGGTCCAGCAGAAGAGCTCCCTTCCATACTAGCTGTATTCCCAAACCTGTCAGGTGCCTCTCCCCCTTGCCCTATTTGAGGAAGGTCTTCCATGTCTTTGCCTCCAGGTTCCTTGTTTGTGATCTTCTCTTTGACTCCCCTGCTTCTGACCCTCGGCTTCTTCTTCAGATTATCACTGTCTCAACCCTTGGCACTTTGACTTGGTATGCATCAGCTACCAACTGCGAGGGTGCATCCGTGGACTGCAACCTGGGAACCGTCTGCCACAAAGTCTATGTCTGGTTAACACCAGGTGGTTCTTAGACTCTGCACCTTCATTGAGAACCTTCATTGAACATCTAAAAAATGTTCATGAAGGCCCATGTTTGTGTTGTATCTCTTTGTCTATGCTCCTACATGTGTTGCCACCTGTGCCATGTTCTTGAATAGAGCTCTTCCTCGGGTCACAATTGGGAGCAGCTGCATTGCTCCTGACCGCGGCCATAGACGTAAATGGTTCCTGTTGAAAAACACGTCTCAATAATTGAGAATAAGGCTATGCTCCCACATTTGAGGCCGCCCGTGGCCATAGATGTGAATGGCTGCGGGCGGCCTCACATGTGGGAGCATAGCCTTATACTGTAAATATTTATGTATATTTGTGTGTGTATATATATAATAAAATAGTAAAACAAGTGATGCGTTTTGTTTTTTCATGTCTTTCTTTTGGCAAGAGCTGAATTTTTTTTAAAAACCAAGATCTTAATAAAACGAAATGAATAAAATTACTCTGAAGGCTTCTAAAAACAAGGAAATATATATACACCTTTATTAAAAAAAAAAACAACAGTTTAAGCCGGTAACTGGTGAAAAATTTTCTAGTTCAATTTGCTCGCCTTACATTGTTTTTGCTTTCTAATGATTACGATCTAGAAGCTAGAGAATTGAGTAAAACGAGGATTTGTATTGTATGAACAGATCTCCCTGGATGCCCCTTGCTAATGGCATTCTAAATCGTAATGTTTGACTTGCTTATATTCCTTTAACAGCTTTTAAACCCATTTAAAAAGGTGGCTTTCAGGAGCAGAATGATAGGGAAAGGTAATTTTGGCTAAAATGCCATACCTGATTGTTGGGTCGTGATATTTCTACTTCTGTTGCCATATCTACAGGAATTTAATTTCTGTTTAAAAATCTTCTATTAGTGGCAAATTATATTTTTTAAGCAAATGTAACCGTCACTGTCATTTTTACACAACTGTCCATTTTTTTTTTTAGTTTTTTAATGAACCATTTCGGGTATAGGTGGAACCACAGCACCTTTGCATGTTAAGGTGGGTTTACACGTGTAGATTTTTTCTTTAATCAACTGCCAATTCGATTTTTTGAGTACGTTGTTGAAAATTGTTCGTTCATTTATCGAATGTAACATTAGATTTTTTTGTTCATCCATCCGATATCAAATAAAAACACATTCAAAATAACGACGACAGATAAAAATTTACCAACATGTTTGATTACCTTTCAAACGAAGGTCGAACTAAATGTATCCATTGAACAAATTGGCCATTTTAGATTTTTGTTCAACCAACCAAAACATTTTTCGTTCTTCATTGATCAAACAAATCTACACGTGTAAACTCACCTTCATTCACTTAAATTTTAGATATCTTTAGCACTTTCTGCCCTCTTTAAGCCTAGATGCTGCATTGGCTTCACTGCCAATAACAGCATATACTATAGGGGTGATGGGCTTTGCTGCAGACAATGCCTAGGTTGCAGCCCCCCAGATACACCAGTGTAGTGCCAAGGTATGTGACAAAGACAATCCGTAGAACAAGCCAAGGGTCACAAGCCAGGGAATCGGAGAGTAAGTATAACATGCACAGGAACCTGGGAGTGAAGACATAGAAGTCCTTCTTGCTCCGGAAACTTCCTGTTGCCTTAGGCATTCTTAAATAGGGCTAAAAGGATGGGCACCTGACAAGGTAGGGGCATTACTGCTAGCATTCAGCAGAGAGCATTTTTTTGCTGAACAGAGATTGTTGATTTTTTTTTTTTTTTTTATCGACCATTTCGACGATTTTGAGTTAATTGCAAAGCCCCTGAACATGATATCATCGCCAAACTTGCTGGAGATGTAGAGAAGGGTTGGGGGTATACTACAAAAAAAGTATGTCTCTAAAGCTAGCCATACACGTGTCGGATTCCATGTCCAATCGATTCATCATACGATCGATTCCGGCGATTCTGCCGGGAATCGCAGGTGTGATCAATCGGCCAATTAAGAGTATCCATCGCAGCATACCACCTTGTCCGAGCGGATTCCGGCACGATTCCGTGTGCGATTCCACCTCCGATTCCACCTCACAAATGGCAACTCCCCCTGATCCGGGCAGAATCGGATGAGAAAGACCAACATGTTGGTTCTCCGTTGGATCCGATTCTGAGCCCCTGAACGATCGGACCTGATCGATCGGACAAGGTGGGCTGCATGCGATTCCGGCACGATCGTTTCGCGTGCACGCGCCCGGAATCGATCGTGCCGGAATCCGGTGCGAATCCGACACGTGTATGGGGGCCATTACACAAATAGTTTTTTCACAAATTAAGTTCAATTTAAGTCAAAATTTCAAAAATCGGAATTTTTACTTTAATTTTGAACCTAATTTATGCAAAATCTACATGTTTTAGAGCAAAAAAAAAATTCAAATGTTTCCACAACCCTTGTCTACATCTCCAGCAATTTTGGTAATGATACCATTATCGGAGGCTTTGCAAAAGCTCACAACGTTAGCAAGTCGAAAAATTCGACCATCTCTACTGCTGAACACTCTAGTCCTCTGAGGCAAAAGGAGCAGAACTGGAACTGCTGGGATCTGTGGCATTTAGATACCTCATTTGGACTACCCTTTGTGTTTTACCACTCTCTCTACTGAAACTTGCCTTATTGTAACCAGTATTGTGTTTGTGCAACAGTGGTTGGTTTTAGTAACAACCTGGCCTTGTATGTTTGTGGGCTTCTTTGCAAATCCCTATTTCCCAGCTATCCTTTGTGTCCATAATACCTAGGGGCCTGGGACCTGTGAAACGCAAACTAAGAGACGGCTAAAATGTAAAACTTGGTTGTGGGCCAACCGTGATATTTATTGAAAACATTTCTTCTCCATCTCATCAGATATAACAATGAACCTTTTTCATGTGAATACAAACTTAAGCATTAAATCTGAAGCAAGAAAAGTGTAATACTATAACACATGTGACATCGTTTGTGAAATAATAGGTTTCTTAATTTTTTTTTTTAATCTCTTGGGCCAAACATCAGATATGACCCCCGGACCAGAGTGTGATGCCACTGTACCAGAACCTTCCCTACTTACAGATGGCAAAATATTTTCACATATAACTAATGATGGCCGAACATTGGCCACGTCCCTTTGCAAACAGGCGGATCAGACTTTTAGAAAAGTCCGATTTCCGCCTATTCGTAGGGAGATTCAAATTCTCTGCCTGTTCGTGAAGAATTTGGATCAGAAAAACTGGAAGTGACTTCAGTGACATGGGAAGCACAGTTACTTTTTTCAATTACTGGACATGATCACTGCCATCACTTCCGGTTTTAAAGCTGACTTTTTTCACTAGAAGACTGGGTTCTCTACTTCCTCTGGCCAGATCTTTCTGCTCCTGATCCGGCCAGAGGAAGAATAATCCTCTTCTCGCCGGCGAACATGGAGGGTCAAACACCCGTACTGTTCATTGGGAGAAGAAATGGTTCGTGGCCAAACTATCTACCTTGCAGTCAGTTCACCCACAACTAAACATAACACACACCATTTGATAAACAATTGTGAGTATAAAATCAGTGTCTGTACACAGATGATTGATGACACATAATTATTAACTTATAATATGGTAATTATTGTGTAGAGGTTTATATTATTTTTGTTTGTATTGTGGCTTTAAAAAAAAACTTCTATGAAAGGCCAGAAATAGCAATGCTGAGCATGTAGCAATCATTCGCTGTACAAAAGTGTCCTATGTCATAGAGTGTCTTCAGATTGTTATCCCTGGGTGTTTGGCAGAAAACCTCTGCTTGATAAGTTGCCATTGGATAATCTCAAAAACATTTGATCTGATTCTTCCCTGCTGTGATACATAGAATTGTCATCGACTGATTTGCCTTGTTTACAGAGGTTGTTAGAAATCTGCAGGGAGGAATTCCATGTCATGAGAAAAACATTGCCGATCAACTTGCATAGTTACACTGTGTAATTCAGTCCTTGCAAAGCCAAACCCCATTCATCCAGTAGACATATCTTGCACTGAAATCTATTCTTTCGGATAAGAACTTCAGTCTCTTAGGGCAAAGGGGGAAAATGCAGAGTATCCTTCTTTTACTAGGTTGGGAGAGTTGGTATAATTTTTTTTTTTTTTAAATAAAGAGATTTATTTT
This sequence comes from Ptychadena robeensis, assembly GCA_036250615.1. Classification (NCBI taxonomy): domain Eukaryota; kingdom Metazoa; phylum Chordata; class Amphibia; order Anura; family Ptychadenidae; genus Ptychadena; species Ptychadena robeensis. Next base: position 14,117,027 of record CM070038.1, on the reverse strand, counting down.
GTTTTAAAACCCCCAAAATCCTATGGTATAGGGAAGAAAGCAATAAATGCAACATATTCCATCGCAGGCCCATGGGTGAGATTGTGGTGATAATGTAGAAGAATGATTTTGTCCCTATGAACAGGACTATTGTGAATGAAGAAGTAAGGGGAGAGTGAGTCATCATTTCCTAAAAATAGGCAAATTTGTAGAGAAAGCAATAGAACCTTCTTCAAGTGTTTCTTGCTTATCTAATGTTCCTCCCTATTCATTTTGTAATAGGTACCAGCACCATCACTACCTAGACACTACCAAGTATATCTGCAATTCTTTAGAGAAGAAGGGATAGAGGGGGAGGAAATGTATACAGTCGTGTTTCACACCCCTAAATTGAACTATGTATAAAAATAAGGACGGATCAGATTTCTTTTCAAATCTGATCCGTCCTTATTATTATACCTATGTCTGCAATTCTTTTTGATTTTGTATTAGTAGTAGAAAACCTTTTGCCGTGTTTCCTTGGTATAAATATTATGTACCATATTTTTCAGACTATAAGACGCGCCTGACCAAAAGATGCACACAGTTTTTAGAGCAGGAAAAAACAGAGAAAAAATATTTCATGTGTTTAAATGAATTAGGGAAAAAATCCCCTGCAGTGCCCAATTTCAGCCACAAAAATGGTGTCACTATAGCGCACACTTAACGGCATCTCATCCTCCTCATATACGGGGAAGGGAGGGGAGGGCCCGGGGGAGAATCTGCACTCATGTCTCCCCCCAAAGTGAATATCACTTTGAGAATTTGCAAAGATCTTGAATACAGTGCTACATCTTTGTCATCTTCAATATTCAAAATTCTTTACATGAGTACCGTTAACTTCTGTGCATTGTGTTCCCAAACTACACATGTACAAGTGCTGATTTGGGCATGGAAAATAGTTATTTGTTTTCATGTGATGGTGTTGATCTGAAAATATGTGAATATCGGCACTTTTGCATAATGAAGGTGATAATGACTGGAGATTATTTTGCGAATAATTCTTGTAATATTCGGTTCGATATTTGTAAATACAAAATTCAGGTTTATGGCCATGCATAATACAATTGCAATTATAATTGCGTTGCGATTATCTTCAAAATTAATGGTCACATGTGGTTATTATATTCGCATTGCATGGTCATAAGTTTGCCAGTGCATAATATCTTGAATATTCTAAATAGCGAATAGCCACCTCCATATTCGTAAAATTAATGAATTCTCGAATAGCCGATATTTGTCTTACAGTTCGAATATTCAAGCTCAACTCTACTGAAGAAGATAAGATAGCTTAAAACCTCCATTGAAAGAGATGCAATCGATCATTCCAGCCTTAGCTTTGTCAAGACTGGTGTTAATTGCCAATATTGGAATCCCAAATGTTTATTTTGGATATCAGCACTTCAAGAATTCGATCTTTAATATAGTGCTTTTATTGCCTAAATCTTATTTGCAATGACAGTAATAATGACTGGAGATCACAAATTCTTGAATTGATAAACTTATTGTGAATTAGTATTATTATGAATTAGTTGAAAAATGTGTGTGATTTTTTTAATACGAATATTACCTATGCTGCTGATCACAATACAAGACCATTAGAGTACATTTGCTAAGCAATCTCTGCAATAATCCATAAAGGTTCACAAACTTTTTCCAACAACTTTGTGAACAATTACTGAAATTTGAATCAGTTTGAATGAATCATATCCGAGTCTCATTTTTATTGAATTTGTTTATCTACATTCTTTTGCTGTTCAGTTGAAGTGATATTTTCTCATTAAACTTAAACAGTACTAAGCAAATGACTGGAAAGAGATTACATTGGACATATTCCTAGAAGGCAAGCCACAGAGGTTACTTGCTATTAAATGACTGTGATAGCGCACTCATAGCATTTGAGTGTGAAATAGTCAACTAGACTGCTATCATGATAATTAGATAACCAGTGGAGATGGAGATATAATCAAAATGACATTTTAGCTCACAGTTTTATTAGGGTTTTATTTAGCATTTGTATTTCTTTTTTCTTTTTTCGTGTTCAAGATTACTTGTTTGGTCCAGTATTTTTTCAAATAGAATTTTTTTTTTCTGTTATTAAACACAGATTACTGGGTTAGTTCACCATTGAATATTGAAGTAGTTTATTGTACATAAAAAAAATGTGATAGACTAGAACAGGGGTGGAAATCTACATACCTACAGGGAACGTTCCTTACTGGACGCCATAACAATCGGACAGCTCAGTCTAATCTGTTTGTACTTAATATGCCAGAATGATAGCAGCCTCTAGGACAGTTGACTCCTTGTCACCTAAGTCACAAACCCATAGTCTGACTTTTATATGACCTGGTACTGTGAATTGCTTTATATCTTTGCGGTGAGCTTTTGAGAAACTGAATGACCCAAACATTTTAGCCATTTTAGCATGAACAAAAACTCTTTCATGTGCTATAACAGAACTAATTAAGATATTTATCAATTTTTATAACTAAAAATGTTATAATGTAAAATAAATAATAGATTCAGATATTGAAAACGTAAGTAAAATTACATGAAGTTACAATAATACAATATTTTTCACACTGGATATAAGACTGGAAAAATGTATTTGTATTATAGTGTAAACGTGTTACCACCAGCAGCCAAAAGACTGTGCAGGTGGATCTTTCCTCTGCTGTGTGTATGACACAAAAAAGCTGCATGGTTGGTAAAAGCAACTTCTTCTCGGGAGGCATCACAAGCCAACTGCAACTTAAGAAAACTACCAAAAAACTAATTTGATTCATCCACATAAATGCTAATGGATTTTGCAAAGCTCTTCTTGGGTCATAAGTGTATAACTCATAGGTAGATCTCAGGAGCATGGCTCTTCCTTGTCATTTATTACAAATAACTGAAATACAAAGTGATGGAAATCCAATTTTTTTGCCCAACCGGTACAACAGTGTTGGGGTAAAATTTCCAGCCGTGATGCTTTTTATGCTGACAACTGCATTTTGCAGAGGTTTCTATCCTTTTCATTTTGGGACTTTGGAATAGGATGTAGACATGGCATGCAGTCAGCAAGAAGTAAACAGACATGGGCCCACTCTTCCTTTCTCTAGCTAATATATACCGTATTTTTCGCACCTTGGCTTCCCGCCAGCTCTCCCGGCATGGAGATTAGCTGGTGAGCTGGAGGAGTTGTCAGATGTGAGATGCCGGCTGATGTCCGGCTCTCCCATCTGAACTGTGTAATTGCCTATGCCAGTAGAGCTCAAAGCCCTGAACTGGCATAGGATATAAAGAGACAGATATAGATGAACTTGCATCTATACCTCTCTCCTGTCCCTGGGAACTGCAATCACTCTGCTGCTCCCACGGACACAGTAACTGCAACATCGGCAGAGACTGAGAGAAGAGAAGGAGACAGCCCGGCCCCCCTCTTCCTCCTGCAGATCAGTGTGAAGTATGACGTGTTCTGCTGAGAGTGTTATGCTGCTAGTTACACCTACTGGCTGAATTGAATATAGCATCCATTAAATTCATTGCATTAACACAGTTGATGTGAAAACTTATTAAATCTTTTTTTTCTGGTTTTCCTACCCTAAAAACTGGGTGCGTCTTATGGTCCAGTGCGTCTTATAGTCCGAAAAATATGGTAAATATATAAAAGAAATCTGAAAACAAAATAAATATTTGTGGTTGCCAATTCACCTGAATTACAAATCGATTCACCAGATCACATGAGCCCAGGAATAGATTATTTGTGTTATGTTATTTAAGCATGTAAGGTCCCAGGTGTTAGATGAGACATAATAACAAAGTAATGAGGGGAACCTCAGCTGCTCATACAGTAGAAGGTCATTATTAAAGGATATATAAAATGGTGACATCTGGTTAGTAAGCTTTACTATGTTTTATTTGAAATTTCTTTCAGATTTTTAAAGCGATGAAAGTTCCTCAGATAAGAAATCCTTTGCTCCCTCCTGTTGAAGATATGCCGGGATCATACAAGACAAAGATTGCTCTCATTGGTGCCGGGCCTGCTAGCATCAGCTGTGCCTCTTTTCTAGCTCGACTTGGATATTCGGATATTACTGTGTTTGAGAAACAGAATTATTCTGGAGGGTTAAGGTAAGAGGATTATGAAGTTCCCCATTCAAATTAAAAACATAGGATGATAACAAAATATCATGGTCATCATGGTCTTATTATAAGTAAACTCAAGAGACACAGAATTATTCTGGAGGGTTAAGGTAAGGGGATCATGAAGTTACCCATGCCAATATAATTACTATTACTATTAGTAAATTCGATACCCTAAGGCTACACTCTGATTTGTTTTCAATTGACAACACCAAATTACGACTGCCTGGTGAATGCAACATTCTGTTTAGTTTTTGGCTACTGCCTGTAAGCATCATATAGCTGGTAGCTCTGACAACCTTCCCTATCGGCCACGAGTGGGCAGTGAAGGAAGACCCTCAATGGGTGGATAGACCTTTCTCGCTTTTGTGCTCAGTTCTTGGCCAGGGAGGCAGAGGACATAGAGGATGCGTGACCATCCGCAGCTGAATAGTATTTCGTCAGCAAGTGGTTGCACATTTACCAATGAGAGGCACGTGCTTAAGAAGTTCAAAATCAAGTCAAATGGTTTGCACATGCATAAATTTTTAACTTAATTTATGCAAAAACTACATCTTATGAGTTATATTTTTTTATCCCTATAATTTATATTTCCACATCCCTTCATAACGTCTCCAGAAATTTTGGTGATGATACCATGTTCACCAAAGTCACCAAGGGACTTTGCAAGAAACTAGTCAATCTTTTACAATCGTCACAATTGGCCATCTACAATAGTTTTCTATCCATACTGATTTTTTAATGCATTTACTAGACCCCCTACTGGAACTAATTGTTTCATGATGATTGAAAAACATTATCATATCTATTATAAACATAATTATTATTAGTGGCCACTCTCCCAAACACTGGTATTAAATAGGGAATCTCTCATTAGGGTCCAGGAAACCACAGGTTTTTTCTTTCTGTTTTTTAAGAATTGTGGAGCATTTCTCTACCGTTGTGTGAGCAGTTAGTAAGTATGTTTAATACTATAAATATATAATAAAATTATAAAAACATAAAATAAAATTATGTCCTATTTGATATTCACTGGTATGTGAACTTTTCTTGCCGTTAGGGGCTAGCCCCCCCCCCCCATGTCTGGCCGCGAGTGGTCTCGGTTCAGACAATTATTCTGTATTTATTATTTTCAGTATATGCCCGCTTTAAATAATTACAGAAATCACGATCTATTACAATGAATAAGGGTCGTGAAATCGCAATAAATCGTGAAAAATCGCTATCGCGCCGAATATCCAATTGTATATATATATATATATTTGAAAATCTAATATTCAAGCTCAACACTATTTGTAACGTGATTTATTGCAAAAGCCATGTGAGTTATCTTGTGGCAGAATGTGAAATTGCAGTAGCAGTGTTATCTTATAAAACAACTCAGAAGTAATTCTTTGCAAATTTTTGCGAAAATCTGCATTTGTACATGCGAATATTGCATGTGCAATTCATGGTACTTTCACCAGACTCTCCAATATTCAAGGTTACAAAGATAAAACACTGAAGATATTCCGATATTCGCAATAAAAATTTGAGATTCGAATATTCGTGCTCAGCACTATAATGCACAAAAAAATCCAGACAGTCCCAGCTGAGTGAACTTCTGTGCTACTTAGCTGGGACGGATACACAATCCACCGGCCGGTAAGCTTACCGGTTGGATGGATTCCAGCCAGCACTGAGCTACCAGTCATTGGCCAAGAGTATGAGGGAAAACCAGAAGGTACCCCTCCAGGCTGATCTTTTTTGCTGATCTTGCTCTGGGCTAATCAGTTCTTGGCTGCAGAGGCACAGAGGGGACACATTCAGAGATGGTCGCACATTTGCCTCATAAGACTCACATACTTCGGGAAAAGTGTGTTTTATGAGGCGAAAAATATGATAAATCAATGTTATCTAGTGATGGCCCAACTGTCTGCAAAGACTCCTCATATCCGGCAAGCAGTATGGGTGTTTGACCCGCCCTGGAGCTTACTATCCTTCCACTGGCAGGATCAGGAGCAGTAAGATTCCGCCGGAGGAAGAATCTTTCCACTAGAGACCGGGTAGAGAGACCGGTCTTCCAGTGAAAAATCATCTTAGAAAACTGGAAGTGATGTAAGTGATGTCACATCCGGCAATCGGTACCAGGAAATATGCGTGCCAGGTACCAGATGTGACGTCATTAACATCACTTCCGGTTTCCTTGTTCAAATTCCCTGACTTTTTTAAGTTCGGCCATCACTAATGTTATCTACGTTTTTATGCATTCTTGCAGGATAACTCATTAAGTGCAAATAGTTGTAGAACCCTAATTTGTTAAGAAACATTACTTCGAACTTCTATCTATTTTTTAAGTTTTAAGTCTATTTGATCAGTCCCAGGTTGAGTCACCCATTAATCCGTTTTGTTATCGTTGGCTGAACTTTTCTCAAATGTTAAATAATACTTTGCTGGGTTTTAATAAATCTCAATCATATCTGGGTTATGTGTTTTTACAGTGCTTCAGAAATCCCTCAGTTCCGTTTGCCATATGATGTTGTCAGTTTTGAAATTGAGCTGATGAAGGACCTCGGCGTTAAGGTAATGATAATGATAACATAAATTAATCTGCCAGACGTAAACTGCTAAATACCATGTCCATTAGTAGCAAACAATTAAAAGCATCAGTAGGCTGCGGTAGAGAGATGCTTCCTATTGCTCAGGGCATTTGTCTGTCTGCTGTCTGAATGCCAGAAGTCTGGAAAAGGGCAATCGATAGTTCTCATTCGCCATACCCACATGTGATTAATTGTCCGTTAAGAAACAAAACAAAGTTACGTTGCTTTAGGGGTTCCATGCAAAGACTAGGAGCAGCAGCATTTCCTAACCAGATCTGCTACAACACAATCTTATGTATGTGAATTTAGACAGTTTTCTGTGTTTGATGCTAAATGGTTTTTATAGAATACTTGTTTCCCTCGTCACATTATACACTATCTGCATTTCCAGGATCTATTTGTTTGCAGTGCTGGTGTACTAACTTAAAAGTAGAAATGAGACCAGGCTACCTGCATACCAAATACCTGCATTTTATAATATGTGTGTGGGATCACCCTCAAATGGGTTCTTTCAACAGCATCAATCCACATGATTATTTTCTTTTTAGGGCTCCTGCCCACGTTTATTTGCACACAAACAGTCCAAAACACAAAATCACCCTCACAGGGGTTAACATAAGCCAAACTAATGTCCTAAAAATGCCAAGCCACCTGGCTTGGCACAGATCAAACAATGTTTCCTCTCTCTAGGAAACCTTAATGGCCTGCCTCCTGGCAACCATCAGCATGGATGGCCACACACACTCTGTGTGCCCTGTATGTACTGCACCTAGCAGCACTGTCTCCAACTCCCTTGGGAAGCCTGACTGAGTGGCTTCAATCTCCTTTTGTTGAGACACACCCAGCCACCTCCCTGTTGTACATCAAGTGTGGTTCCTGGATGGAATGGGAAGGCCCACCCAGTTCCTTCCCCCCATTCCAGAATCCAGAATCCCAAAACCTAAACTAAACAAAACTGCACAACAACCTATTGTTGTTGGCGTAAAAATTCCTGGATTCCTTCCAGGATACACCTGATGGGTCCATTTACACCGTGACAGACAAACAGTCTGTCACATGTGCAACATCCAGGCCTTTTAGCTTTTTAATCCAGCCCATGCTGCACACCTTCTGTTTGTAAACTGCAGTGGCATCTACACGAAGAGGTGGATGAATGTTTTTTTGAAAATTCAATTAGTTCAACTTTTTGAGATGATTGTAAAGCCCCTGAGAAGGGTATGGTTGGTATCGCCAACATTGCTGAAGATGTAGAGAAAGTTAAGGGGTTTGCTACAAAAAATAAAGTATTACCTTTAAGTTCGAAGGTGAACTTTTTCAAGTCGCAATTTCAATTTCAAGATTGAACTTAATTTATGCAAAAACTATGCTAGAGAAATACATTTTTTTCAAATGTCCCCACAACCATTCCCTATATCTCCAGCCATTGTGGTATTTGGCCATGTGTCCACTGTGGACAAGCATTTTTGCCGGGTGGATTCCCTGCACCTTGCGTGCAGTTTGCCCACGGCTTGAGATGCAGCAGGAGCGCGCCCTATTGATTCAGCAGAGGAAAGACGCCAAAAAAACGCATTGGCCGCTGTTTTCCTGCGTTCATACACGCATTTAGGGCATTATAGAGTCCTAATAGCTAAGGTCGTCAAACCAGCACAAAAAATTCTGTCCGCCTTTGTGAATATCCAAGCGCACATTTGTGAAATATTGCAAATTCTCAAATGTCTGATATTTGTCGAATACATTCGAATTTCCAATATTCTCATCCAACACTACCCTCTACAGCTGACAGTGATTTGAACACAACAAGCTGCTGTGCCTGTCCGGTATGGCAGGGACACCAAACTAATTATATTTAACCACACTGTCGGACATTAAGAAGCACCCTCATTTTACCCAGATTTTGTGGTAACTGTGGTAACTCCCACAAAAGTATGTAGAAGTGTTTTTGCTATTCTTGTGAAATTTCCCATTAAATAAATTTTTACTACCTTATACTTGACTTTGACGTCATCACATACAATGTAGGGCTTTCATCACATGAGATGATTTGAGAACACTTAACCTTAATTGTACCTAAACTTAATTGACACCTGAATGTTTTACTCAATCATAAGTACAATGTGGACAATTAGGCCAATACTTCTCTCACCCATGGCAGTGTGGGTGCTGCTTCACACAATGGTCTCCATAAAATCAGTATTGAGTGCTCACTGAGGTTGCACATAAAGATAAATGATGCCTTCCTTCCATCCTGGTTTGTTTTCGTAGTATAGGAATCATTCCTTATGAATAAATGCAGGATTTGCTGTAGGCAGAGCCAACCATAGGCATAGTAATTCCTATGTGAGCTTGACTTGCTTATACTTAGTATAATAAGAAAGCCAGATGTAATATACAACCTTGGCTGGATTTTTGAATACAAAACATAATGTAAAATTCTTTAGCATAAATTGTAAGTGTAAGATATACTGCATGCTAGAAAACAATGCACATTATCTATACACTTTTTGCATTGAAGCTATATTATGAACATAAACTTTATTTTTACAGTCCTGTTTCTCCTTTATTTTCTCTGGGGCAGAAAAAATGCATGTGCTTTTAGTAGTTTACTAGCATATTGCAATGTGGGAATGGTGTAATGAGATGTTTGCTTTTAGCAGTAAATTTCCACACATTTCCATTATTGTGCCGTGACCTCGGCTCCCCATGCTCTCCAGTATTGCATCGTTGTACAAACATTTGACGTAACTGCAGCCAGTACATAATAACGGGGGGAAAATTGGAGATATTGTTTACAAAAATGCATGGAAAGGAAATGTTCTCTCTCATAGTGAATGATATATAAGTGCACATTAGCCGAGCACTGCTTTGTGTTTGGAATACTTTCCATTTTTAAGAACTCTGGGTAAAATTTCACTGGATGGATCTACAGCAAAAAAAAGTCAATTTGTTATGAGCAAATGTATGAAACAATGGCTTCTTTAAGCCTCCCTAGTAGTCAGTTCATTGCCGGTTTTTGTTTAAAAAGCAGTACAGTGTACAGATTACATATTTTTCACCCACTCCCACATATTTCCCATATGAGTACTAGTGAAAATTAGCATAGGCAATTTTAAAATTTGCGACATTTCTGGAATTATTCTCTAAATATTCGAAGTAAATTTGAAATTTGCATTCAAGTGCCGATATTCACAATAAAAATATTAGAATATTTGCGATTAACACCAGTATAGAGGAACATGTGCCTCACTGCCCCTAGTCTGACATGACACCACTGTTTCGGGTAACTGGGCCAGATGGTTTTGTAAACCTTGAGCCCCTATAGAGAGTTTTAACATAAATATTTAGCTCAATATTGGGCCTAGGGTTATAACTCTTTAGAGAACATTTCCTAAGCTGTGTTAATATTGCTTGCTGCAAGCAATAGATGAGCAAAATATAATGTGCTGCAGGGGAGAAACCTTGAAATAAAACCATTGCTTTGTCTTGGATGGGTACAGCAATATTATTTTTATGAAGAATACATCATTTGACTTTTTAGAGAGCATGCAATTTATACAGGCTTGGCAATTTAATTGTAAACACTCCAATAAGTGTGTCCTACAGAAAAGCCAATGTATAAATCAGCTTTGTAGCATCTAGGAAAAACTAAATCTCTAGTAGCGAGTTAGGGTAGTGAATGGGTATACATAGTCACAGTCCTTCAAACTTTGCCTGTCCTTTATAATATATGAATAGTCATGGGCAAACGCAAGGCGCACAGTTCGGCCGCGAACATGGAATGTACATGTGTTCGACTAGCCATGTTCTCCAGCAAAAAGATTATTATTCTTCAGCCGGCTGGATCTGGAGCAGCAAGTTCCGGCCAGAGGAAGAATAATTTCACTGAAGACCGGGTAGAGAACCATCTCTGAAACCCGGAAGTGATCAAGTCACTGACGTCACTTCCGATTTTTCAGATTTAAATTTCCTGTGAAAAGGCGGGGAAATTGAATTTACCCACGAGCAGGTGGATGTTGGACTTTTTTAAAAGTCCGATCTGCCTGTTTGCGAATGGATGTGGCCAATCTTAAGCCATCACTATATATGAAGAACGCTTCATGCCCTGGATTTTCATGGATGATAAACTTCATCCATGTTTAAAATCACTAACTGCATTGCAAAGCAGATACATTGATGTATAGGTCTCTAGAGCAGTAGAGGTGTTCTTTGTAATGATCAATTATGGCTATCTGTCTGGGGTTAAAGGGTGCCAGGAGAACCGACAACCTCATTTCCTTCCTGACTGTATTGTTTCAAGTTTGATTGAAGGAGGGGGTTGGTCTTTAGGGGGCGGTGTTTCAATGGGGGGGTTGTGTAGGGTTGGTCTTTAGGGGTCGGGCTTGGCCACTTGTACATGTGTGAAAGGGATATTGAAAGCTTCAGCATACCAAGACATTTTTAGCAATGTCTTCTTTCCTCTTTGGGTGTGGTTCCCATTCTGTTCTAAGATGACATAACGCAAGGCACATACAAGACATGCATAGGCGAGTTAGGTGTTGAGATATTTGACTGGCCTAACCTTAACCCTATATAATACCTTTAAGAGGAAATAGAACTGCCTCATTAAACATCAGCTCCTGACCTCTTCTAGAAGAGCACAAAACACTACGAAACCTTTGCGAAACGGTTAAAGCTGGCATAGCTACAATGGCTGGGTCCATCTACATGTGAATGCCTATGGATTATGAATGGGATGTCATTAATGGTCATGTGTACATAAAGGCAGCACAACTTGTGTAGTGGTGTAACATAAAGATGAAGTTCGGTAGAAAGCTGGAGTCCCTAAGAACTATTTGGAATGTAGTTATGATGTAATACCGCATATGCAAACATTATGTCTCCCCATCCTGAGAAATCGTAGAGAAGAGTTGTGCAAAATGAATGTAATACATTTTATTTTACATATATTTTCAAGCAGTGTAACGTTACCTTACATAACCTATTCTAAATGGCAATATATTACGTTTTTTGTTTTTTCATTTGTATGCCTTAAAATATTGTTAGAGATATTAAATGTCTGTTCTTTTCCTACTTTGTACATTGCTCGAATCAGTGAAAGAACCTTCTTTCTAATCACATTTTAATGAGCAGTTTGCAAATCATATTATGTATCCCCTTTGTCTTATGCATTCTGTCTTATTCTCCTCCAGGCTTTCAAAGTTTTTACTCTGTTTCCAAACACTCTTCTCTTTTATTAGGTTACATTACATTAGTTTTCTTAATTGGCAATGTATTTTCTTTTATAAGGTAATTGAGGGCAAGGGCCTAGGAATGCATGGAATGAATATAAGATCTCTGAAGGAAGAGGGCTTTGCTGCAATATTCGTCGGCATTGGTGAGTAGGCATTGCCAGCATTTGTCTGTGAAACATAGAAAACCATTTGTGAAATCTCAGAAATACTTTTTGTTTATTTGTTTATGATATGACACTGTATATGTACAGATTTGTTGATCAACCAATGACCATATTCAGGCATAATACAATTTTCCTTTTACCTGAGGCCCAAAGGGTCTTGCTACAATTAATGTATAACTCAAAGGTAATAACTTTAAGAGAGTAGGACAGAGGCAGGGCATATACTGCATTTACTGAGGAGAAATGTTCCACAAAAGTAGAGATGTCTTTTGAGGACCAGGGGCAGTGTTGCCACACAGGGCTGTTACTTGACTATCCTGCGACTAGGTCAGGTCTACACCATAAGGTCTGTGCTGTGAGCCAACCCCACTCGAAACTTGGCAAAGGGACAAGTCTGAAGAAACAGAGACTCCTTGTAGTTGGGTCTTGGAAGGAAAGTGCTTTTTTTGCAGTCACTGACCACATGCCAGGATTAGACTCTTGAGGGTCATAGGTCCGTAATAGGTCACTCGTTCTACTTCTCCTACTTAATCAAAAACAATCTCTGTGAGTGGCTTCCTGGTTGGGGGCATTCCTATATACCATTGCATTACATTACATATACCTCAGCCCAGTGCTTTCATAGTGTTTACCTATGACCCATCTCTGTCACACGTTTTGTTTTTATGTATTACTAGGCTTTTATGCCTTTGATGTCTTCACTTTATGATGACTTTAAAAGAAAAATGTTAGGTTTTAATTACAGGGTTGTATGTGTGAGTCTTATTTCGGGGTTTTTTGGTATTGAATTTATTTCAAACTGCATTCCCAAGTCCTACTCCATAGAGCCATGTGCAGTCAGTGCAGTCCATGCACTGCACTGATGATGGCCAACAGTCCTCAAACAGCTATATGCAGTTTAGAATAAATTGTTCTGTACCATAAGGCTATATTTGCACTGTACACTTGCACTTCTGGATGTGCATTTGGCTGATAGGGCGAAAAGTATTAATTTGCATGGCTCCGCCCACTGTCATGAGGTGAGGATTTTTCCTTAACCTTTTAGAATTTCTGATGGACTGGGGAATGTGAATACCTTGTGTTTTAAGAAGGCATTATTGTGGTTTCCCATAGAAAACAGTCATGGTGGTGATATACACTTCATGCTCCAAACATTCACTGCTCCCGAGATGCAACGAGCATTACAAATGCCTGAAACATTCCCATCCATAAGTGTAACCATATGCTGCACGTTTGAATAATCTAAATTTACCGCGTGTCAAGAGAAAAAGCATTTGTCAAGTGTTACACCACTTCTTTTCCGGTGCACAAGCTCGCGCCTGTCATTTTACTCAATGAACTGAGATGATTGAGAGATATATGGTTCTTCTAATGGCGTTCAAGAGTAAACACCGGTTTCTACATCTTAAAGCATTTCACCTGAGATGATCTGTATTCATTCAAACGCTTAAAAATACAGAGCATGAGACGTATTAATTCATCATGGTGGAAAACTGCATGTACCGTGCTGCCTCATTGCATCGCAATATCGTCGGAGTAAAAAAAAAAAAGGGAGCAAGAGAAAGAAAGATGTTTTCAATCCACGCACTTTGCAGCATGCATCAAATCAAGCTTTACAGTGCTGAGTGTTTTCGGGTTTTGTGTTCCACATCTCAAATCATAAAAAAAACAAAATCAAGTGGCTCCCCGTGAATTTATACGGTATAAAAATGCCAACGGGATGGTATGGCACACATTTATCTGTGTAATACGTACATTATGGGGCAGTATCGGTAAATGACGCCTTGCACAGCTGACACGTTTGGCTACATTTTATTTTATGTTGAGGAAGTATTCCATGGTTATTGCTATTCAGTTGCCATTCTCATTCCACATAATGAAGGCTTGTATTTCTAAAAAGCTTATGTTGAGGATGAATGGCTGGAACATATTCTGTGAAAGCAGAATCAAGGGAGGATATGAATTGTGTATATTACGGCCTTTATACAGAGCATCATTTCTGAAAATTCCAATCGTAACAACATACATTCTGGGCTGCATCCCAAAGGAGTTTTTTTTTCCTTTCGTTGACGAAAGATAGATGAAAAGCAGATGATGAATCAGCATAATATTTCAATATTTAACCATCTCACCCTTCCCTTACCCCAAAGTAAAAAAAAATCCTGATCATTGGTCTAAGAAAAGTCTTTTCTTTCTTACGTTCCAGTTACAAATCTTGCATGGAGATGCACTTTACTATATTTTTCAGACTATAAGATGCACGTTGCCATAAGATGCACCCAGCTTTTAAAACAGGAAAACAAGTAAAAAAAATTGTGTTCAAATCAATCGGGGGAACAAAATCCTCCTGCAATACCAAATTACAGCCCCAAGATGTCAGTAGTATCACTTCCCTACACATGTCATCTTTGGCTTTGTCTCCACAGTGCTGTATGATCAGTCGGTACCCCCCACCAAGAACAAAACTTAATGTAGGGGTCCCGAAGGATCATATACACTTTACCTGCTTGGGGCATGCTGTGTTCTCACCGTGCTGAGCCAATCCGCCGATGCAGGGGTTAATGTAGTGTCTGAACAGAGCATGCACTGGTCAGGTACAATGTATGTGATCCATCCGGACCCCGCCAAGCACTGTGCTTGACGTAGGGGGTCCCGACAGATCAAAAATGAGGAAACATAGCCTTTCTCACTAATCAGGGAAGAGGGGGGCCGAGGGGGAAGTTGTGTGCAGATGTCTCCCCTCTACAGCTGTGTGTGAGAAAGCTGCAGTGTGAGTGAGTGCATGAGTTAGATGGGAGAGTTGCAACTGGCCAGCATGGTGAGGACATTGGGGTACTAGCTACTAGGATGGCTCATAAAAAAAGGTAGTAGTAGAGTGTTTTGCCAAATACAGGCCTGAAGAAGGAATACAATATCCCAAAAGCTAGATGCTCTTGCTCTTATAGTTTTTGTATAAATTAAGTTCAAAGTTAAGTGAACTTAATAAATGTAAAGTTGCATTTGAACCTAATTTATGCAAAACTACATATGCTAGAGTGATAATTTGTATACATCTAAAATGTTCCTACAACAATTTTATATAAGCTATAAGTTTTGCGTGCTTAAAATTTGGCTTATACTCAAGTATATATGGTAAGCCAGTTGATAAATTTAAGTAAAGTTATTCTCTTTTCCATGGACTTTAAGTAAGTTGCCTGAGCAAAAAGGTCTTCTAGTCTCTACTCCCTAGATTCTGATTGTATCTGGTGCTGTATCGTTACTGACGGCCTTTACTTTGCCCTGACTAATTTCCTGCCTATCTGACTTTGCCACTGTCTGATGATTTTGTACCTCTTTTTGACTTTCCTGCTGTCATAGGTGGATAATAAGTGTAGCTAAGGGCCACACTCTGGAAATCTCCCCCAACCAAGCCCATCACTTACTGCGGGGTGCATTGGTAAATACATGGTGACTGCTTGAGACTCTGCACCTTGGTCTAAACTTGTTTGGTGTCCTGGTGGGTCCACTGCTCCTGTGGTTCCCCAGTGACAGAAGTCCAACCGATCGCCTGTTGTCACCTTGGTGTCTCCTTTACACTTGTTGGCGACTGAGCAATGTCTAGAGGCAGACCATGTGCCCACAGCGTCATCCCCTCCTTACGCTGCTGCATCCTCTGCATTGTGATCTTCCATCACCCAAAGTAATTATCCAATTAACAATTGGAAAGTAGGGGAACCAGAGGAGTTTGCCCATGTCCGGTTTACAACATCTGCCGTGGCCATTACAAATAGTATTGAAAATGTTGTGTCCTTCATAACACTCAAATGGAAACTTGAGAATTATTGAGAAGTTGAAGTTGGATTATCCAAGATGTATAAAATCCGACATATCAGAGCAGACTTAACTTGTTTCAATTCAGTTATCCCTTAAATATCACTTTTGAGTGGACTGACCCTTTTAAGATTTAAGAGGCAGTCTGAGCTATATAGCAAAGAGCTATTTTCAGAAAGGAAAGAACACCTTTTTTTTCTTTTGGATCTTTCACAGAGTATAAAATCACACTGTCCATTACAAAAAGATGCTCAATCTTGTCATTTTTTTCCTGAAATGTCACATAGGTATTTTTGGCTCCATCCACTCTTGAGTATCACAACTCTTGAGTAACACACAAAGCAAAATTCACATTGGAAAATCAAATCTAATGGTAAATAAAATGAACAAGCCTGCATTCATGTTCCCCAGGTGCCACTTTGTAATTCCATACATAAATGGCATTTTCTGGAACATAAATCAGGATGAAAGTACACAATACAGAATATGTTAAGTGTGGCATTATGCGTTATTACACAGTTCTTTACTTGTACTCTTCCATCTTCATAAATATTTGATGAATATTATTTTGGCAGACAGAGGCATTAAAACACATTTTGTTAGTTTGTGTCTCTCTTTTTTTAATCAAAGTATTTGATTTGTATGGCAGTATTTAGCACATTCAACTTTTAAAATATTTTATAATGCTGTCGTTGGACAGACTTGATGTTCCATGCAAACACCCCAGAAATGTATTTGTAGTGATGTCCGAAAGTTCGCCCGGCGGATAGTTCACAGCATGTTTGCAGTTTGCAATGCCAGCGAACATTATGGGTGTTCGACCCGCCCCCTATACCTTAACATGGAGACAAAGTGCGACCCCACACCCTATAGTCAGGTGGTACAGTACAGCCAATAACACTTCCTTTCGCTCCTGGAGGATACCCCCCTTTATAAAAGAAGCCCCCCAGCGGCCATTTATACATTTATACTGTGTCTCCAGTAGTAGATAGATAGGGAGAGCTGCTGCTGATTGAGGGATGGCTTAGCTACATTACTATAATTTTCCATCCAGTGATCTGTAGCTATAGCTGTTCTGTTACATGTATTTCATCATTACTGAGCCAAAAAGTCCTTCTCTGGGGGTGGGGTATGCTGTATTATGCATTGCAGAGAGATCTGACTAAATGTGATGCGCTGCAGAAGGTGCTGTCAGGTAACTTTTAGCAAAATCTGTAATCTAGATGTGATTTCCGGCCATTAGACCTGAATTTAAAAAAATCCATATTTTAGAGGAGAAGTTTAGCCATTGGTTCCCCCCAAGACATGACACTGTGCAGGTGGTTGCACCCTTTTGACTTTTTTTTATTGGTATTTTGGCTGCAAATATGACCTGAAGGTTTGAGAAGTTCGCCTTCCATTGAAGTTAATGGAGGTTCGCCGCGAACATGTTCGCAGTGAGTATTTGCAAAAGTTCGATTCTCCTGTTGGCAAACAGCCAAAGCTGATGTTCGGCCATCACTATGTATGGAAAACAGATGTTTGCCTATTAATCCTGAAAATTGGTGGAATTTAAAAAATTTGTAAAACAGTATATCAAGAAAGACAAGCACATTTGCCTTCACTGGTACCAAAGCAAAAAAAAAATAATTGGGCATGTTGTTTGTCATTGGTCAACTGTTAAGGTGGCCATACACAGGTCGATTTCACACTTGATCGATCGACGAGGAATCGAGTGCAGCCCACCTTGACCGATCGACCCCGACCGATCGACATGGCCCCCAAATCGGATCGGCCAGGGAACCAACCTGTTGGGGTTTTCTGATCAATTGGGCACACATCAAGGGGCGTTGACATTTGTGAATTGATCGACTGGTAACAGAATTGTCCAGGAATCGGTGGCCTAAGGTGGTAGACACAGACTTGTATGGTCGATCGATCGATGCCTGTGGCTTCACCGGAATCGATCCGATCATCGATTGATCGCTCAGGAATCGACACGTGTATGGCTAGCTTTAGTGGTATTCTAACATTGTGAAAGCAATTAGGAAAAACATAATCTTCACCTTCCAAGCTTAAAAACCGTGTGTAGAGAGTTGCATGAAATGTGTTTCCATGGCCAAGCAGCTGCATTCATGCCTTACCTCATCAAGTTAATGCAAGGTGTTGGATGTAGTTGTTTAAAGAAGTCCACCACGGGACACTAGATGCTTGCACAATGGTAATTGTCAGACTGCATTGTTTTAAGGGTAAATTTGCTTAGAGGGGGTTTGATGGTGTGGCGTTGTTTTCCAGAGTCTATGTTTAATCACTTTGTGTCAGTAAAAGAAACTCTGAAAGCTTCAGGATACCAAGACATTGTGGATGTTATCTTGCTCCCAATTTTCTGGGAGCAGTTATTGCCGATTCCTGTTCCAACATACATTCCGTCACTAGAGAATAAAGCAAGGTCCATAAAGCTCAGGGTCAGCGTTGTTCATAAACAGCGAGCTTTGGTGACCTATGGGGGGGGGGGGCTGGGGGCTAAACAGCCATGACTACAAATTAAGTGGGTTTCTGTACAAGTCTAGAAGCTTTGATGCAGTAAAGATCTTTTGATTGACCACACAGGTCCTTTGTTTGACCTCAATTGGTATAGAACAGTATCTTTAGTGCTCTGCAGCAGGTAAGTCTATAGTGACCAGGACAGTGACAGGGTCTATTCACTAGTTATGTATATGTTTTACTGTGTATACATCTTACCTTGTGCGCTAAACCTATGTATTCATTGTATATATGTATGTTTGGTGCTTGCTCCTTTAAGGGTTTTGCACTTGCTGCCTACATGAAGTTGGGTACGTGTCTAGACAGCTGCCTTTTTCCCCGCGCTCCACTCCTCACTAAGTGTATCAGTTCTATTCTGCCCAACTACTGGCCTTCAGCCTCGGAGAGCACATAAATAAATGCTCCTCACAGTGTCCTGGGCTTTTCTGATGCTTTTCTCCTGATACACTGCAGATCCTACAGACTTGTCCCCAGATGCACGATACCTGAGTAAGATTCTCCACTGATTCAGTGTGACTTCCTGGAAAGGACTGCTACACCTTAACTCCAATCTGGTGTTAAAGCCTTCAGGTGATCCACAGTACCCAGCAACAAGTAGGCCAAAGTATTTGGAACTGTAGCTCCCAACACTGGTGCCCCTTCCCTGTCGATTGGGTGATGGTGAAGTGCCTATAAACATTGTTCCTTTAGTAAACTTGTAAATATCCCCTACTTTGTTGCCTGGACCTTCCATTTCTTGGTGTGTGAGCTTTGTGGCAGTGTGGTGAGCAGAAGATATCCTTCGACAGAATCTGGTCGTGTGAGTAGATGCACTACATGGCACCCCACGACAACCACTACACGTGCGGTTACATTTGCGCCAATCTTCACATAAGATTTGAACAATTGTTTGTATCACAGAGCCATGTTCTGCATACTCTATACATTAATTATGGCTACGTGTACACCCTGAAATTTGATGCTTTTAAATTTTATATTTTTATAAAATATGTACTGTATTTTTCAGACCATAACACACACTTTTTTACCTCCGAAAGTGTGGGGGGGATGAGGGGGTGTCTTATGGTCCGAATGTGAGACCCCCAACCCCCATGTGCCCGCATGGGTTTGGGATCTCATATGTCCGCATCGGTTCATCGGCTTCTTGCAGCCGGCCGGGACTATGTGATGCCTCTCAGTGACCTAGAAGGCAGGCAAAGAGTCCATCAGGACAGGAGAGAAGCATCGGTTCATCTGCTTCTGGCAGCCGGCCGGGACTGTGTGATGCCTCTCAGTGCCCTGGAAGACAGACAAGGAGCAAATCGGGACAGAAGAGACACTCATAGTCAGGGCATCACATACTTACATTATCCCTTGATCTAGAGATGGCCGAATTTTTCGATAAGCTGACTTCGTGAGCTGATTGCAAAGCCTCTGAACATGGTATCATCGCCAAAATTGCTGGAGATGTAGAGAAGGGTTGTGGGCACAGTTGGGGAAAAAAAGTTTGCTCTAGCACATGTAGTTTTTGGAGAAATTAACTTTAAAATCAAAGTCGAAATTCTGATTTTCAAAATTTTGACTTGACTTTGTGCAAAAACTGTTTGTGTTAGAGCCAAAAAAAATTTGTAGTGTATCCCCTAGCCCCCCTCTTTATCTCCAGCAAGTTTGGTGATGATACCATGTTCAGGGGCTTTGCAATTAACTCA
>CM070038.1:14086083-14096861 GCA_036250615.1 Ptychadena robeensis | reverse complement strand
GTGACGGGCCCCATCCAAATAAAGGGTGACAGTCCCCATCAATAGTAATGGGGTGACAGTCCCCATCCAAGATTCATTGTGACAGTCCCCACCAAAGTAATGTAGTGGACGGTCCCCATCCAAAGTAAATGGTGACCGTCCCAATCCATGTCACACATTACTTTGGATGGGGACGTCACACATTACTTTGGATGGGGACTGCCACACAATACTTTCAATGGGGACCGTCACACATTACTTTGGATGGGGACTGCGACACATTACTTTGGACTGGTGGTGAAGGTCATTGTGGAGGACACTGGTGGTGATGGTCAGTATGGCCGACACTGGTGGAGATGGTCAGTATGGCCGACACTGGTGGTGATGGTCAGTGTGGAGGACACTGGTGGAGATGGTCAGTATGGCCGACACTGGTGGTAATGGTCAGTTTGGAGGACACTGGTGGTGATGGTCAGTGTGGAGGACACTGGTCACTGGTGGTGATGGTCAATATGGAGGACACTGGTGGTGATGGTCAGTATGGCCGACACTGGTGGACATGGTCAGTATGGCCGACACTAGTGGTGATGGTCAGTGTGGAGGACACTGGTGGACATGGTCAGTATGGAGGAAACTGGTGTAGATGGATATTCCCCATGGATGGATGGATGGGATATTCAGTGAAGACTGCAGAAGACACTGAACACTGCCTAGCTAATGGTTCCCTATGCAGCAGCAGCAGCTCTGTTCTAACTCTCTCCACTCTCTCCAGCAACACGTGAAATGGCGTCTCTCCTTGCTATGCTATAGAGGTGGGGGGTGCTGATTGGCTGGATTAAATCTGCTGACTGTGACTCACAGGGTCAAAGTTTGACCAATGCAAAAAGATAGGGGGCGGGTCGAACTTGCCATATGTTCGCGAACACGTGGCGAACGCGAACATGCGATGTTCGCCGCGAATAGTTCGCTGGCGAACAGTTCGGGCCATCACTATCTAACATCTCTACCATAGTCATATGTCACTTAAGCCCCCCATACACCTCTCAATCTCTCTGTACAATTTTCTTTAGATCAACCAACAGCTATGCAGTTCCGGGTCCTCCCTGATAGAATACATAGTGATTGGAAGGTATATATCACTGCTATGTAGTGCCAGGTACTCCCTGATAGAATGCATAGTGATTGGGAGGTATATATCACTGCTATGTAGTGCCAGGTACTCCCTGATAGAATACATAGTGATTAGGAGGTATATATCACTGCTATGTAGTGTTGGGTCCTCCCTGATAGAATACATAGTGATTGGAAGGTATATATCACTGCTATGTAGTGCTGGGTCCTCCCTGATAGAATACATATTGATTGGAAGGTATATATCATTGCTATGTAGTGCCGGATCCTCCCTGATATAATGCATAGTGATTGGAAGGTATATATCACTGCTATGTAGTGCCGGCTCCTCCCTGATAGAATACATAGTGATTGGAAGGTTTAGAAAGGTCCTTATATTACATGGTTGGGATAGAACAAATGTTGACTGAAAAGAAATTGTATGGTAAGAGTGTAAAGGCCCTCATACACATCTAGATTTATTTCAATAATTTTTTTTGTTGATTGATTGAAAATCTATGGCAGCCCACATGGTTAAATCAACCTATTAAAATTGTGAGAATTTTCGATTGAAAAATGATTGGACATGCTGGAAAATTTTAATTGGTTGTATTGAATTGAACCTTAACCTCCCTAGCGGTTGAGACGAACCCTGTTCGTTCGCTGAACAGGGTCCTCTCAACCGCTCGGGAAGCCGGCGGCGGGGAGACCCTATGCCTCCCCGGAAAGCTGCAGCGATTGTATTCATCGCTGCAGCATTTCCGGGTTGGTGGCACCGCCCGATCG
The DNA here is from genome assembly GCA_036250615.1 of Ptychadena robeensis. Taxonomy (NCBI): domain Eukaryota; kingdom Metazoa; phylum Chordata; class Amphibia; order Anura; family Ptychadenidae; genus Ptychadena; species Ptychadena robeensis. The sequence continues at coordinate 14,094,986 of CM070038.1, read as the reverse complement.
CGTCACGGTGACGCGGAAGCGGGCGGGGGGGGGGGGGGGGGGGGGGGGGGGGGGGGGGGGGGGGGGGGGGGGGGGCGATACGGGCGGTGCGCTAGGGAGGTTAATTCAATTACGCTTTCAATCGTTCCAAAAAAATGTGATCAAATATTTGTTACTATAGTTGGCATACATTCGAGTCAATCATAGATTTCCCTGACCCCCCGAAAAATATATTTTTTAAGTAGAAAGGAAAATCTAGACGTCTATGGGGGCCTTTACATAGTCTAAGGACAATTCAATAACCAATGTGTCTTTGAAGTGTGGGAGGAAAAACTCACAACAATATAGAGGTCCTACAAGCTTCTTACATTTAATATTAGGACTCTAGTGCTAGTGGTAAGTGATAAGCGGCAAAAGCAATATTCGTTTTTGCAAAATATCTTAAATTTTTCATCTATTATTCGCAATAAACTTGTGAATTCATGATCTCCAGTCATTATTACCTTCATGGTGCAAATTGGCACTTGTACTTGCGCATTTTGCACAACACAATGCATGGTAGTTGTGGGTACTGATGTAAAAAAATCTCAAATATTCGCAATTACGAAATATAGCACTATGTTCCAGATCTTCACAATTTGACAATATTACCAATAAAGATTTGTGATTAGAATATTTGCGATCCAAAAATATTTTCTGCTTTTGTACCATAAAATAGTTGGACAACTACCTTAACTATTGCTCCTATCACAGTGAATATAACATGGTTCTAGCCAACAGGATCTTACCAGGTTTGGACTTTTAGTGAAGTCCAGCGTCCACCTGTTCATGGAGAAATTCTAATTCCCCGCCTGTTCGCTGGGATTGTGAATTAAAAAAAAAACGGAAGTTACGTTATTGACATCACTTCCAGTAGCTGGAACGCTGCAGTCCTCATTCCGATTACCAGACGTAACGTCACTGACGTCACTTACAGTTTTGGGAGACGATTTCTTGCTAGTGACCAGGTTCTCTACCTGGTCTATAGTAAAAATAATCTTTCTCTGGCCAAATCTTTCTGCTCCTGATCTGGCCGGTGGAAGAATAATAATCTTCTCATCGGCGACCCCACCATGGGTCAAACACCAGTACTGTTTGCCAGGAGAAAAAAGCAAATATCCCATATTCGCGGCCGAACTGTCCGCCCTTCGGCCATCACTAATAGCCACTTGCCATTGTAATAGTTGCTTGTATAAGTAAAGGTTACATGTTTCTAATTGTAGCAACAGAGAACTCATGGCCTTTCCTTGAGAAGTCAAACATGACCCCCACACCACACAGTGCATTCATACATTAGATACAATGGACACCTTTTAACCTTTGACTTGTAAACCGTAATGGCTACAGGGTACAAATACCACTTATTAGGTTTTTAACCCTGATCCACATTAATTAGCTACATCATATTTAAAAAATGGTTCTCTCTCAAAGCATTAGGGAACCACACAGCAAACATTCCCTATACCCAGGTGTGCACATAAGTGGTACTCTGGTACTTAAAAGGGGCCAAAACTAGCTCTGTGTACCTGCATTATTGTTACAAAACTCATATGCAGATAGTTGTTAGTACACATATGAGCTGTGTAACAATATTGCGGCAGGTACACATAGCTCGTTTTTGGCTCCTTTTAAGTACCAGAGTACCACTTATGTGCACCCCTGCCTATACCAACCTATTATAGGTAAATAACAATTGGACAAACTAGCATATGTCAAGTGACTGAAAATGGTCATCTATGAAAAATACCCCCCTTGTATTAAACCTTTTCTGGGAGAAAAAGGGATTAACCATTGTGGCATGTCCACTAAAAATGCCACCTTTTCTGGTTCCAGTATAAGTATTGAAAAGTGAGAGAGAAGTCCTAACATACTTGTTTGTTTAAGATAAGAGACTACTATTCATGCAAGTCAAAAACACAGACGATTTTAAAAACAATGGCAACATGCTGACAATAAGTAGAGATGGTCATGACATTTTGAAACATTTTGAGGGGGTTAATAGCAAAGCCTCTGAAAATATATTATGACCCAAAAATAAATTTTTCTAGCACATAGTTTTTGCATAAATCCAAATTTCGAATAGAAAATGGTTGTCCTGACTTTGAACCTAATTTGTGCTACAGTAATACTATTTTGTAATGTTTCCACATCCTTTCTCTACATCTCCACACTCATTTTAGTGATGAAATCGTGTTTGGGAGCTTTGCAATTAACTTTGAAGCAGCTAAAGGAAATTTTACCAAAATTTTGTAACCATCAATAACTAAAGCTGGCCATACACCTTTAGATCTCTCTGTCAGATATCCTTTAGACCTACCAACAACTATGTAGTGCCGGGTCCTCTGCAATTGAACACATTTAGACTTGATTGTTTAGAAAGTCCCTCATATTACATGGTTTTGGTTAGAGATGGCCAAATTTCAAGTTATTTGCAAAGCCCCTGAGCTGAGCAAAGTTGCTGGAGATGTACAGAAGGGTTTGGGGTATACAACAACAAAAAAAAGCATGTCTCTAAGGCTGAGTTTCCACTTACGCGGAAGCCTGCGGTGCGGCTGCCGCCGCTAAGAACCGCATCTCATGCGGTTCTTAGCGGCGGCCATTCATCCCTATGGCCGCGGTCAGTGCTGGGCGGCCGCAGAATCGGGCGGACGGCCGCGCGATTCCGCGGACAGGGGACCAGCGCCATTGAGATGAATGGGGGCGGCTGCAGCCGCGCCGCAGGCTTCCGCTTCTAGTGGAAACAAGCCCTAACACAAATAGTTTTTGCACAAATTAAGTTCAAAGTCAAGTCAAAATTTAGAAAACCTTATTTCGACTTTGTTTTTTTAACTTAATTAATGCAAAAACTACATGTGCTAGAGCAAAACTTTTCCCCCCCGAATGTTCCCACAACCCTTTTCTACATCTCAATTTTGGTGATGATAAAAGTTTCAGAGGATTTGTAATCAGCTCACAAAGTTAGCAAGTCAAAAAATTCGACCATCTCTAGTTTTGCTAAAACAAAAGGAGATCTAAAGAAAATCTGACAGAGAAATCTAAAGGTTTAGGGGGGCCTTTACATAGTCTAAGGACAATTCAATAACCAATGTGTCTTTAGTAGTGATGAGCGGCATAGGCAATATTCGAATTCGCGATATTTCGCAAATAATTTTACTAATATTCGATTCTATATTCGGAAATTTGCATATTCGACCATGTATGACCATGTAATAAATAATATTTGCATTGCGAAAAATCTTCAAAATGAATGGTCACATGCTATGTTTATTTTCGCAATGCGAATATGATTTTCGCAATACAGGGCCATACCGCGAATATTTGAAATCGCGAATATCCGCCGACATATTTGAGATATTGGCGAATTTTCAAATTGCCGATATTGGCGAAAAATATTCGAAATTCAAATATTCAAGCTCAACACTAGTCTTTAGGTGTATGGGGACCCTTATACTTACTTGAATCTCTTAAATCTTTTGGGTATAAGAACATAAATTGCCAGAGTGCTAAAATCTTTTTGTGGTTTCCTCTTCTGACTGGAAACACAGGCGAAGAAGCCGGCAGAAGAAACTGCAATCCAAAGCTGGGTACCAAGCATCAAACTCGCTTTAAATTTTTAGTGTTGAATATAATATTTTATTTTTGTATTCTATAGCAACGTTGGAGCGAATCTCTCCATAGATATAATGAGGCAGAGAATATATTTAGAAGTACAGTAATGTCACTGTTAATTAAAGCACATAGAAGTAAACACATCACAATCAGTCTGGATGTAGTCGGATGCTCTTTAAGGTGGTGAAAATTGCTTTGCACCATTCTTGATCTTTGACTTCCTACCTATTAAAGCTTCACACGTTGCCAGTTACATTTGCTTAGCGGAATACAATTGTGGGGCTGTTTGGATCACGTAGCCCTAGCAACTTTTCACATAGCGCCAGAGTTTCATATGGTACTTTTCAAGCACAACCTAAAAGCCAGAACGCACTTTAAGGTTCCATAAATAGCATCGGCATCTAGCCTTGCCAATCCAGTAAAATAAGCAATAATAAAGTTAGCCTTCAGTGTATCAAATTAATCTAATAAAAAAAGGTCACCTTGAACATTCTAGCTTATTTTTTCTTCCCGTAGCAAAGCTAATGCAGAATGCATCATTGTGCTGCTTGTTAGATCTGTCAAGATGACTTAATATGAAATAAATTGATCCCAATGGTATACGTGAAAATGTTTTTTCGCCATGTTTCGTGATTAATTAAAGACAACAAAAAAGTTGAGGACATCCTTAATTTAAGAAAATGTCAACTTTTTATTTAGAAAGTCCAATAAAATATTCATATGCAAGTATTTTGAATTACTGTCTGTATACTTTAAAAGGTTCATACCAAGAAAAGTAAAGAGTACTCTTATGACTTGGGCAAGGCTGACGGAGGGAGTGGCCATGGTTACCTAAACAAAACCCTCTTAACCTAAACCTTAAACTACAAATAAAAACATGACACAATGTTCGGATTTAAGTGGTTGTATTAAAGGCCACAGCATTACAAAAAACATGCAAAGGTCCCTGACAGTGCCCTGAACAATGACCGAGCTCCAAACCAACCTGGTAGGCCAGCAGCCATAAGAGCTTGGTGGATACTAAACTTCCCCCTGACGCCTCCCGGAACAATCTCCTATTGGGTCATTGACCCTTACAAGCGCTCAGGGTTCTAACAAAGTAACTGCCCCACCATGAGGATGACACCACACCGACCTTCACACATGTCTACCCCAAGGACATTGCCAAGGACCCGCCTGCTGTGACGTTGCACCTGTCAGAGAAACAAAGCATTAGGGCAAGTAGTTAACCAAAGAGGAATCAAAATAGAAGGAAGGAAGCAGACCCAGATACAGGCAGGGAGAGTCCGACCGAAAGGGGATCACCCCCTTCCGCCTTAAATTTTAAAGAGGCTCCGCCCACTTGCGCGACGTAGGTGAGCCTCTTCCGCCCGGACTGCCCCAGTCAAGTGCCCTTCGCCTACGTGTACTTGACTAGATTATATGTAATTGATAAACAGGTTACTTTAGCAATCTTGGTGTCAATTACAGGTTATCAAACTTGGCATTTATGGGCAAATAGAGAAATACTCAACTCTTTCCATGCATACCCCCAGCCTCCACCTGATGATATGTCCCCAGCATAGAAACAGGTAAATGCCATGGAACATAGTGGACATCTTTTATTTTCTGCTTTTAACTGCCACAGTGCTTATATGCTAAGTTCATGCTTGTGATTCCAGGGAAGCTGCCACTAGGTTGCCGACAGAGCTCTTGGCACACCATTCATATAAGAAGTTACAATTGGTATGCAAACGCTCAGGTGGCAACTGTCAATCACCATCAACCATTTCCTTGTTATGCGTACCAATTTGTCGTCTTCAAAAAATAGAATTTAGTACCTTATTGGTATCAGTCTGAATTTGGTGCAGCTTAATATACGGAGTTTAACTTCAACACATTGGAAGTCAATAAAAAAATGTATTTCATGCAATCATTTTAAAGATTATCTCAACTTTTAAAGTTCAAATATACTTTTTTTCTTTTGTTCTAACCTCTCGGCTCATTTGAAAAAATGTTTCCTTATGCTTGTTCTCTGCAATGAGTGCACATAATGCCTAGAGGTATCAAAACATTGCCTTAGGGATGATACAGTGATACACTGAGGACACATCCTTATGGTGACAAAAGGCAAATTCTAGGAATAATCTCTGCTCACTGCAATGAATAAGCATTTTTTTTGCAGGAAATTTGCAAACAACATCCCTGTCACATATTGCCTCTTAAGCTGGCCATACAGCTTCAGATTTCTCTGTCAGATTTCCATCAGATCAGATCTACCAACAACCATGTAGTATAGTGTCCTCCCTGATAGAATACATAGTGATTGGAAGGTGTAGAAAGGTCCTCATATTACATGGTTTTGGTAAAACAAAATCTGATCTGAAGGAAATCTGACAGAGAAATCTGAAGGTGTATGGCCAGCTTTACTCATACCACCATCACTAGTGATGCAGGTGATACATGGAATTAAGAAACCTATGGCAGGTTGGCCATTACAGGCTCTTGGTCTGGCCCCTTTATCAAAAAAGCCAATGTGGCCCACAAGTCAAAAAGTTTGCCCACCCCTGGGTTAGGATCTGAGTGTTTTTCTCATACCACAAGCATACTGGCAGGTTAATTGGCTTTCCAATATTGTGTACCATAAACAGCTTGAGCTGAGCCCTGTCGCTTGAGAATGGGCCATAAATAATGAGCAGGTCTTATGTTTATAAATGTAAGACCGCTTGTGAAATCTAAGTGAATTCTGATTAGGGGACTACAGAGAAGAGTTTTCTGTGACAGCCTACACAGGATGTAACCTATATGCTACAGGGTGGTGAGTTTCTGTACCAAAAGTAACAGTAGCAACTGTGTTTTTAAGGTAGATGCCGGAGATGGGCAGTCAATGTTCGTAGAGATGGTCGAATTGTTTTTTCAAAAATTCGACCATTTCGACGGTTTCGACTTAATTGCAAAGCCCCTGAGCATGGCAGCCTGCTGGAGACGTAGAGGAGGGTTGGGGGTATACTACAAAAAAGAAAGTATGTCTCTAACACAAATAGTTTTTTCATAAATTAAGTTCAAAGTCAAGTCAAAATTTCGAAAATCTGAATTTCGACTTTAACTTTGAACTTAATTTATGCAAAAACGACATGTGCTAGAGCAACACTCTTTTTTTTCAAATGTTTCTCCAACCCTTCTTTACATTTCCAGCAATTTTAGTGATGATTTCATTTTCAGGGGCTTTGCAATAAGCTTACAAATATAGCAAGTCGAAAAATTCGACCATCTCTAGTTCTGAGATATTTTTCTACCTGTGATATTTTTCTACCCTTACACATGTGCAGATAGCTTAACTTTTTGGGAGTCACAGGGTTAATCTTCTGGGTTTCAAGTGTTTTAGGTTAGGGTTTGGGGGTGCATTAAGGTTAGCGGGTTTGAGGGCTCTAAAGCTCAACCCTACAATCAAGCACCACGCCCCCTAACCTTAACCCCACCCAAACCCATAAGATTAACCCTGTAACTCTGGATATCTGTACTTGTGAGGGTAGGAAAATATCTCAGACCATGGGCACAGGACAGAGGTAAGTATCTTTGCGTCTGGCACGTGTCCAGCTCGGACTGACCACTTCTGGCAAGTTTTCTTTAGCCTAAGCTGGACTCGAGGTGACCAATCAGGCGGTTAATGGCATTTTTTTTTAATGGCTAAAATTTTTGTGTTACCAAAATCTTATATTGTAATGTTTGTTTTTTGTAATGATATGAAGACCCACCAAATAAAATCATAATGCCATCCAATGTTCTTGCCTCCACAATGGTGCTGGTTTACTAAAATAGTAAAACATTTACTTGAAGTGTTTACTTTAAATAAAGCTAGCCATACACGTGTCGGATTCCATGGCCGATTGATCACTTATCCGATCGATTCCGGCGATCTCAGCGGGAATCGGAGCTCCGATCAATCGGCCAATTAAGAGTATCCGATCGCTGCATACCACCTTGTCCCACGGATTCCTGGACGATTCCGTGTCCGATCGCTTACTCCACAAATGGCAACTCCCCCTGATGTGTGCAGAATCGGATCAGAAAGACCAACATGTTGGTTCTCTGTCGGATCCGTTTCTGAGCCCCCGATCAATCGGACGCGAACGATCGGACAAGGTGGGCTGCACGCGATTCCGGCACGATCGTTTCGCGTGCACGCGCCCGGAATCGATCGTCCCGGAATCCGGTCGGAATCTGACCCGTGTATGGGGGCCTTAACTCATTTCAACAAAATAGAAATTGACCTTAAAAGCATTTGGATTACTAAAAAAGGACAAACCTTTCCTGACCTAAATGAACATTAAGTTCCTATATAAAGCCTCTGCTGGGTTCACATTCAGACCTCTTCTAACAAGACACCCTCAGATGTGCTTCTGTTGATGTAGCGCGGTGATGGAGGTCCATTACCCAGGAGGTGGTGTAGCAGATCCTTTGTGCAGCAGTAACTGAAAGTGAATGCAGTTGCTTTTAAAATCCAAAGTTTCAATTACTTAATGTGGAACATTGAAATTTGTAGAACTTTTTCAGATTTTTATGCATCTTCCTTAAACCTTTTAAGTTACACTAGGTGTTCTTCTTGACACTTTATCTCATTTTTTAACATGTCTCATTTTCAAGAAACTAGAACATCTTAAAATTACAGTGTAGCAGACAAAGTGCTAAGATAGGAAAAAATTACATCACAGACCCTAATTGCCTTTCACTTTTAAAGGTATTTTTGAGACTTTAAAGCAACTTGACCTGGTTTTTACCCACTTTACTTCTAAATCTGACTTCATTTGCCAGTGTGGTGCTAAGAGAAATTCTCATAAGATCATTTTCAGATCTGCGCTGCAATTCTACATTTGACCTTTTTAATCCCTGACATATAATCTGTAATGCGGTTTATAACAATTTAACCTGCAGGGTTTATTCACACTGCATGTACCGTCAAGGCTGTTCATTGCTAGTGATGGCGCCAACCCGGATTTTGCCGTTCGCGAACGCCGAACGCGAACTAGCGCAAAAGTTCGCGAACCGCCATTGACTTCAATGGGAGGCGAATTTTAAAAAACAAAGGGACCCTTTCTGGCCACAATAGTGTTGGGAAAGTTGTTTCAAGGGGTCTAACACCTGGTCAATGACATGACAGAGGGGGATCCATGGCAAAACTCCCAAGAAGGATTTCTACAATGATAGTCAATGGGATTTGAGCTGCAGAGCAGTCCGTGCCGTGTCACCTTTTCCCATGTCACCTTTGTTTGCCCGTGTCACCTTTGCCCGTGTCACCT
>CM070038.1:14069709-14082842 GCA_036250615.1 Ptychadena robeensis | reverse complement strand
AGAGGATGATGTGGTCAAAATACTCATTTGCCTAATAATTCTGCACTCCCTGTATTGTGAACAAACATGATAGGATGCCCACTCAAATGATGAACCTATAAGGACAATAGTGGCATTCTCCAATTTTTAAAGCCAGGCCCAGAACCTGTATTGGCCATACGGTATAGGCATCCTATTTCCTTGCACCCCTGGAGTCATTGATGTGTGGCGGGGTAGGGTAATCTTTTTTAATTTGTTGTACCGCTTTACATAAACAATACTGGCAAGAAGGAAATAATAAAAATAAAAGAATAACCTGCCATATTTTAGTCAAAATGCGGTGACAAGATACTTTGCTCGCTCACTGCAATGAGTGGAGATAAAGGGGACTTACGGACTCCTCTAGGCATTATGTACGCTAATTGCAGGGAACAAGCGGAGGGGATCCAGGGAGACTTTTCACCAAGGTGACAATGGGCCAGATTAAAAGTCCAAATGGACTAGATCTGGCCCCGGGCTGTAGTTGTATATCTATGCTAGATGGGTAGAACCCACAGACATTTAGTGAACTGACCCAAAACAAGACTGAAGAGTGGCTGACCCAAAACAAGAATAGCCAACAGAGAAAGGCCTAGGCCTATTGAGGGTTAAGATAGTTCTAATGTTGGGTTAGTTGACAATCATTTGTAGCATTGCCTGGGGCAACCACCAGGGCAACCAGGTTCTTTTCAATTTCCATGTTCCAAATACTGTCATACACTGCTTGCACACAAAACAAAAGATTATCTACACAACTGGTTATAACTGTTTATAACTAAGGAATATATACAAGTCTTAGTGGCTACAAGTCCACATACACTAACCAGCTGCTCAAAAGGGGTTGGCTGATGGCTCTTACCCAGGGTAGCAGAAATAGTCCAAGCAGTCAGAAAAGCCAAACGGATCCAGTGGAGGTGGAGAGGGGAGGAATCCTGCATCTCATCCTGAATCTAGAGACACCTCATGAAAGGCCCATCCATCCACTCCTGCAAAATGAGGAAAGGACCACTATAGTCCAAAAGGGATCCCTTTAATTTGCCATGGATGGGGTTCATCAAGGAGATGGGAGCACCTTGCTCCTGAGTAAGCGGTAGACTACTGGCTGATAACTCTAACTCAGGAAGAATTCAAAAGCAAGGAATTTATGACCTCTGCCAGTGGGAGGGAATTTAGAGTCTCTAGGCAGAAAGTAAAAGCAAATAACGGGAAGAGAGCCATTACCTCATCCTCTGGCAGCTGCTCTACAAAAACGTAACAATCCCTTAAAGCTATACACACATACACACATCTCATGATGACTATACAAAGACATATATACACAATAAAATGGTATTCCTTTACACTACACATTTTTTTAAAACTGTTCTACTACTGATTTAAAAAGGAACACCTTTAAATTTCTTTGGCAGATTTCCTTTACATCTCCTTTGGTGCTACCAAAACCATGTAATATGAGGGACTTTCTAAACAATCAAGGCTACGTGTGGACCCTATACTACATAGTTTTTGGTAGATCTGACAGAGAGTTCTAAAGGTGTAGGGACAGCTATTTGGTAGTTTATCCTGGGAACGGAAGTGGAAGAGTGAGACATGGCCAATTGGTCTTCATTGGTTATAATGCAATAGTGAGCTCACAGCAGACACATTAGACATGTCTGCTAATCTTAGAGCACACACCATGCTCCTCCGTTGTTCATAATCAAGTCCTTCACTTTGAATCATACGCACCTCTGTAATGTGTTTAGTATGGAGCCAATTCTTGCAGCGTTGGCTAGTATCGTTTTAAATGGACTCGGCGTAGAGAAGTGTTTTTCTTTAGTGGGATTTTGTTGGGAATAGGAGGCAGCTGAACAACACTGGATTACATTGCCCGGATGGCACTATTTATTAAGGCTATGATAACTCTAATGTTCCTCTTTGATGTATAGCATGTGAGACTTCAGCTGATCTTGTAGAGAGCCTAAAGGATGTTTCATTGAACATTTAGTATGGCAGTAAGCCAGAATACATTTAGCCTAAGCCCAGATGACAGCTTGGTAATGAGCTAGTGATTGATGACCACTGCTTCTTTATGAAAACCTGCTTGATATGCTGGGGGGAAATGCATTGCCAGCTCTTTTCATTCCATTCCCTCTTCTATTAGTTATTTTTACTCTGGAATAGTTACATGGACTTGTGGCTGTGCTCTTTCAGTGGCACATTTAAAGTGCAATAGAGCAAAATGATCACGTTTTTAGCAGCAACTATTTAGAAATCTGCATGACAAACATTACCAAGCAGTTTACTCTATTATTTCCCGGGAACTAATGTCACTTACACAAATGAAAGCTCGCAGCTACATTGCAAAGCAGTTTTGTGCTGGGGATTTTCTGCTTCTTTTATTGTACCGCGTTCCTTTTGTGTTCTGATGGTTTTATTCATCAGTAGAAAAATATGCTGCGTTTTTTAGCATATGTTTTCCTTTGTACTGGGATTAATAGTTTGCACTGCACATACTCTTATCTAGGCGTTTATTAATAGAGAACAGCTTTCTTAAAAATAAAACACTGAAGACCAAAGTAAGGACCCACTTATAGAAAAACAGTAGTAAGAAAAAAAGACAAATGCCTTAAATGCAATTGCTGCCACCAAGAGTTTCCTGTAATGTTCCAACTGTTCAGTCTCACCCATTAGATATCACAGGAAAAACAAAAACATTCTGATTTTTCTTTCATTCATTTATGGATTTTGCTGCCTTCAGCTTCACACAAGGCCAGAGCTCTGGCCACAAAATCTGACTGGTAATTGTGGAGATGTATTATTGCCGTTAATTAGAGATGGTCGAATTTCTTTTCTTAAATTCGAAAAAAAATTTATGATTTTGAGTTAATTGCAAAGTCCCTAAACATGGTATGATCACCAAACGTGCTGGAGATGCAGAGAAAGGTTGGGAGTATACTACAAAAACGAAGCATGTCGCTAACATAAATAGTTTTTGCACAAATTAAGTTCAAAGTCAGGTAAAAATTTCAAAAATCTGACTTTTGACTTTAACTTTGAACCTAATTTATGCAAAAACTACATGTGCTAGAGCAAAACTTTTTTTTTCCAAATGTTCCCACAACCCTTATCTACATCTCAAGAAATTTTGGTGATGATACTATTTTCAGAGGCTTTGCATTCAGCTCACAAAATTAGCATGTCGAAAAATTCAACCATCTCTACTGCTAATTGTTGTGTCTTGTTGCTGCAACATTTCTTAAAAAGCCCATGACTTTGATGGGAAGTTCATCTAAATGAAATGGCTGTGGGAGTAGGCATGACATACATATGAGCATACCTAGAAAATGTAAAGGGAAGCAGAGTCAGAGCTCATCTAGAAAGTAGCAAAGGTGTTGAACAGCATTAATATCTGGCTTGGTGCTGGACAGGCAAGATGAATGGATCAGCCAGAATGGGTTGGGCCAGCAAGTCAACCAGGGTGGAGTTGCATGCCAAAATGAAGGGAACAGGAAGAATGGTTGGGGTCAGGAAGGGTTGAGGAGAACAGCCACAATAAGGGTGTGAAGTCAAGATGAATGGAACAGCCAGAATGGTTGGGGCCAGCAAGGGGGGGGGGGAAGGACAGCCAGTGGGGTGTTGCAAGCCAAACTGAAGGGATCAGGGAGAATGGTTGGTGCCAGCAATGTTGGAGGAGAACAGCCAGGATGGGGGAGTGAAACCAAGGTGAAGGGATGAGCCAGAATGGTTGGGGTCAGCAAGGATGGTGGAGAGCATCCATAAAGGAGATCATACCCTGATACCCCATCTCCTTCCCCATGCAGTGAGATATCATTGCATTCAGGGAAGTACTATATAAGCAGACTAGGAGGATCCTCCTATAGAAAATTCTAGAGTTGCCACTCCCAATCCACAGAGTTCCCAGGTATTTATATGAGATCTATAGAATTTGTTACTGTAGCTTGTTTCAGTTATGGGCTTCCCCAGTATCATTGCATTCAGTATTTTCAATTTAAAAAGTTTTGTGGCTGGACTTAGAATTTGTAAATTGTACCAGATGGTATTTCCAGGTAAAAAGTAAAGAAATCTGCATGTCCAGAGAAGCTTCTTTGTAGGCAAAACTAGCCTCCTACCACCAATAATTTTAAGGAAATTTTTCCACTCCACACTACACCAATATTATGGATCCTTAACCAATTTACTCCAATAAATTTATCAGTTCATACAAACCATCATTCCCAGAGGGTAATATAATGGGGGTATAGATGTATAGGTACCATTAGATGTGGCAGTACAGTATAAAGTTACTTGGTACTACTTGTTAAGCCCCTATACACATTTAGAATTTCTGACGATCTCCTGGCAGATCGATTATGTGTGATATTATCACGCTTGAAAAATCGGGTGAAAATCTAAGCGTGTATGGGGGGCTTTAGTATTAGTGTGACTCCATATGTTACTTAGTTAACTTATCTTTTGAAATGGTGACTTATCCTGTGTAAGTACTGTGCTATCTATCTGAATGAAGTTGTTTTTCACATGGAGGAGGAATTTGAATGATTTTTGAGCTGCTACCCATTGGAGGGGATAATTGTGGTTGAATAATATTGTTAAGTAACACACATTTCCGCATTATATTTTTTTGTACAATATGAATGATCACAGTCTATATTCTTGTGCTGTTGTAGTCTTCATTCAAGTTGGGAGAACATGCATCTGATGGAATTTTATATTCTAGTGTAATTTACATAATTGATATGGTTTTGTGACCAGCATATCTCAGGGTCAACTCACTTACATGAGTGAGTTATCCTTACTCCATTAGATATTGTATCATGTAATAATTTTTTACTAAGATGTTCTAAGATTTATGTAAACAGCGTTTTGGGGTGGTTTTGCATGAAATTACCATTTCTGCAAAGATAATTGTCCTTTATCTCACAATTCTCTGACCTTTAATTGATGTGTTACTTGACATTCCAGCAGTTATGCCTACCCTTGGGAATGTAAATCTTCAGTCTTGATTGACGCTTGCTGAAATGTGTAAGTGAGCGCATGTATGTATGTATATATATTCTTATATCTTGGCATATATGAAGCTGCCCAGGAGACTCCAAATCTAGATATTTTTTTTAAGGGCGGACTTGCAAAGTCTTCCAAGGATGGGTATAGCTTCCAAGGATAAAGTGTTTTATCTCATTGTTCGTAACAATACTAGTTCCTGGGTTTGTCTATGAGCAGTGATTGCCGAATATTGGGCAGGTCCATTCGTGAACAGGTGGAGGAAAAAAAGTCTAATGTCCGCCTGTTCGTGGGTAAACGGAAGTGACGTCAATGACATGGAACGCAGAGTTCCTGGCTTTGATTGCCGGTTTTCGGAGCCCCTTTTGTGCTAGAGAACGGGTTCATTGCCATTTGAACAGGTCAACATTATAATAATATGCTCTCAAAATGATCTCAGATTAAAAAAGTCATGTGGGTTATAGTGTTACTAAACTCCAAAAGCACAGTGAAGATTTCTAAGTACTTAATCTCATACACGGCTCAAATTGAAGTTCGATTCTTGATCAAACCCGCTCCAAGAAAAAATCGACCAAACAGGGATTTGCCATGTGGGTATTTCCTTGTTCGTTCACCATTACTTTCGGCCAGGTGTCGATTCCCCAAGGTGGTACACATTGTTCGACGATTCTTGCAACCGATTGCACAAGGTTCACAGGGGAATCGAGTCGTGTATGGCTGGCTTATCACTTAAAAAAGTGAATCTGGGGGGTTTGCACATTCAGGTCAAAGCATCACATTGCCAGTTATTGTATTCTTCAGTCCTGAGCTAATACATACATTAAAGCATGGGTTGATTTTTCTGTTTATAAATGTCATAAGTTACAAGTTGAAAAATTGCACTGAATCTAAATGCTTAAAGCTTGCCATACACAGGTTGACTTTTGCACGATCAATCGTAGATTCGAAGATCGTACCACCACATAGTGTGATCGAGTTAAACACATCGCTTTACAATGCTACTGTGGAGTGCATGCGTAGTAAGATCATAATCATGATCCTAAATATGATCAGAATTGTGATCGTAAATACGGTCATTATTGTGATAATAATTATGTTATCATAAAATACAACTTTTATTACGAAGTCTGGTGCCCAAGTTTTTATTGGATATTCCTTAGGAAAGATTTCTAAAAGATTTTGGGTTGTATTTGAGGATATTTGCCCATTTGGGCAATACAGTATTTGTGATTTAGGCCATGTTTCCACGGTATCATAATTCATACGCTTGCGGCATTTTTTTATGTAAATGCAAACGTGTTTGTATCCGTTGTATTTGTGTTGAGGCAGAGAACCGCGTAGACATAAACACAATGGAACCCAACGTAATAGGTAATGCATTGGGAAGGTCAAAAACACAAGGTTATGAGTTTTTGACATGCGCTTCCAGCATTCAGTGAAAAAAAATCCACTTGATGCTGTGTCAGAATAGTGATGAGCAGCATATGCAATATTTGTTTTTGCTAAATATCGTAACATTTTCACCTAATATTCACAATTAATTCGTAAATTTGTGATCTCTTATCATTATTACCTTTATTGCGCAAATCCATACTTGTACAGACGCATGTTGCAAACACAATGTGCGGTAGTTTAGTTTAAAGGAAAATGGCCATGACATGGTTAAAGTTGTTTTCATTGTATTTTCTGTATGCCAGCCTATCCCAGGGGAGGTGTCCATGCCAACAGGGACATATAGTCTTTCTTTCTTAGTTGCTCCCTCTCTTCTGCACTGGATGCCTACCTGTCTGGACCTGTTGATCGGTCCTCCAACTTCCAGAGGCCCCCATGGGAAAGGCCTTCAGCCTGGGGCTATAGGAGCTGCAGACCGACATGTAGTAAGTCACTGACCTTTCCTTTCAGGGTAGGGTATTGTCCCACTGGACCCTCTAGTAGCTATAGCCCTGATCCAGAGACACCTCTCAGGGACACGCTATTATTGAATACCCCTCTTTGTAACAGCTTTCCCTAAGATGCAGCCCCACCTCTGGGACCAGAGGTGGTGATCAAATGTATAAATCCATCTGGCCTCAGTAAAGTAACCCCTAATTCAACTTCAACCAGTGTGTGGACATTCTTTTATTCCTTAATTGAATACTGTTTTGTGGTTACATTGATCACAAATGGATCTGTGTGAAGTAGGAACCTGCTGACTGCCTGTCAGGTCCCAGGTGCTATCCTCCCCCCTTTACCCCGCTGCAGTACCCCTATCCTCCACCAGACCCAAGATGGCTGACGTAGGAGATAGGGAAGAGGAAAGCGAACCAAAAGCCGGTAGAGACCTCTGCACCTGATACCCTGTGTCACGTATTCCCCAAGGTCTCTCCCTTGACAATCAATCCTTTACCACAACCTTACAATAGTACTGGGTACTGATGTAAAAAATCTTGAATATTCACAATTACAAAGATATAGCACTATATTTGAGATCTCGAAGTGCCAATATTCACAATAAAAATTCACAATTATAATAATCGCCAGCTACACTATGTCAGAAACGCAACCCCGATGCAGCCAATTGAGACGTGCGTTAGGGTGGGTTCCACATGCATCGAGACTCCCTCTGTTAAGCGTATTGCTTGGCAGGGACCCCAATTTAGCACATCGACTTTGGTTGCTTGGCGGATGCTGTGTTGTACTCCACTACGCTCAGCCTTGCATCGTCGTAACGGCTCATCGCAGTGAAGACACAGCATCTGCTGAGCAGGAAAGTGAATGTGCTCCGTGGGGACCTCCCCCCAAGCAATACGCTTAGCGGAGGGGGTCCTGACGCATGTGGAAACCCCCCCCCCCCCCCCTTCAGAAGGATGCAACACATTCCTTAACACTGTGACATAGCCTTCCCACTGACAGTTTCAGGGTGGCTGGCATCTAAATGTCTACAAACCAAGAGAATTTGAACTAATTTTATTGCTTGAAGTTGCACTTTAAATATTTCTACGAAGTCTGCACATGTTTTTATATATTATTCTTCATTCTTGAAAAAATGGTGTGCCTGATGTATTTTATTACTATTGGCGCCAGTGGCAGTGGAAGGTTGCTAGAGAATTTACAGCGTCGCCAGCATTCAGCTCCTTGGTACATGTGTATGTAGAGATGGCACGAGCAAGAACATTGTGCAGGTCTCTTTGCATCTCTATTTCCAGCCTCTAGTGAATAATGAGTTTGAGGTTTCGCTTCACAAACTTTGTCTATAGCATCCTTTCCCAGATCTCTGCAGATTCATTTTATTTAGTGTAGACAGTAAAACCTTTTGCACTGTTTATTATATATTTTCATGTGAAAATCTTTTCTTCAATAAATACATTGCCTGGCATGCTGTAACTTGTCTGACCTTCCCTGGCTGGCTCCTCTGTCTCTCTTGTAATAGCTCCTTTATATTGAAGAGAGATGAGAATGGGCTGGAATGATGACAAATGTCAACTTTTAAATTGTTAATAGTCCATTTGTCATCCTAAAGGTGATATGTGTCTGCAAACAGAGTATAAATCAAACTTTCAATTATATGCCAATGTATGCTTCATTTGAGGGGATCATACACAGTAAAGATTTACTAGGAACTGTAAAGCAACACGAGCTCAGTTATTAAATACAGATATCGAAAGGGATCTTTCATTTTCATAAGTTAAGAGGTAGACATGACCATTTATTTTTCTTTTTTCATTATGATTGTCCAAATATTTTTTTTTGCTTACAATATCTGCTTACAATGAACCTTTTCCCTCTACCTCTACCTCCACCACCACTTTCATATCTTACTACCAGGGAAAATAAGCATCTTTTAAGTACTAAACATAGAATAACAATCACATATAAGACTTTTTTTTTTACGTTCGAGAATATTGATTGGCACGCCTTCCATATTTTATTGCTCATGCCAACTTACCATCAATATTATGTAGTAATTATGTATTATATTCAATAATTATTATGTTTTTTTCTGTATAATGCTGGCTTCTGGGTGGGCTTTCTGGTTTCTTTCCATCTAAATTCTCATAAGATTTATTTGTGGTATACTTGCTTTTTGTTCTGGGGTGTAAAAGAAGTCATCACCATAAGCTGAGCACTTGTCTTGACGTCTGCAGAGGTCAGCCCCAACATTTTACTCTGCTTGAACTTATCACCCACCCCTGTCCACGTCACCGGTATCCATAAAGGAGGTCTATGGCACAGTAACACAACTCCACCCATTTGGTGTTACCGATGCCGCAGAAGGGGTGGTCCCAGACTCATGGAATAGCTGCAGCACATATTTCCGGGGGTATGGTAGTTTTTTATGATTCCAGGTTTGGTTGGAGTTTGTTCTTGAAACAAACGCCAGACTAAGGCTATATTACCACTTAGGCGATTAATCGCCCGGCGCTTGCGATTTTCAATCGCCTGCGGAATAGCCGGCAGGTGATCGTCCATTCATGTCTATAGGAGCGATCAGGGAAAAAAAACATGCAATCTTATCAATGGGGACAACCCCATTCAAACTAGTGCAGGCGATTCCCCAGGCTAATTATCGCCAAGTGGGAACATAGCCTAACTGGTTTTATCTCAACTGCTAGGGAGGTTATTAGAACCGTACTAACAGTTAACATAGACCTAAGCACTTACACTAAATTTAGTCAAGACAGTAACGTTTACTTAGACAGTTAGTCTGTATTGTCACACATTCATGAACAATTAATATAGCCACTATATTTATGCAAGCTGCCATCTTGTCTGTGACATTGTAGATGTAGTCCTGAACTTTTGACCACCTTCTATGCCCCTAACCTTTGCTCTGTGCCTAGGCTTTTCCTTTAAGCTCTCTACCCAAACAAGAAGCCTGTGAATTTCCTCTTTTGATTTGATGGCTCATTTAGCTATTATACATTCCATTGGACTGTCTGAGCAGAAGTTCAGTTGGGGTCTGGATCGGGGGCTGGATGTCTTTTAATTTTATTTTTTTTATAATAAATAAGAAAGTATTTTCATACTGAGAGATTAACATGGCCAAGATACATGTGCATCTTCTGTGCAGCACTACAGATCTGGTCCTCAACTATTAACCACCTTCATGCTCTGTACCCAAAGTAGAATCCCATCTGTGTATTTTTCTATGGGATTGGATGGTTTATATTGCTATTGTACTGGGTTTCCATTGGACTGCATCTGCAGTTGTTGAGATGGGGTGTGGCTGAAAGTGGTTTTATAACAAATATGATAGAAGGAGCTTTCCATCTTGAAAGATACAGGCAGATTGTTAAAAGTTTGCCCTATGAGACACATGAGCGCAAATTGCTTATGTGACCTTAGGTCCACTTTAAAGTAAAATTTCATCCTTGTAAATGGATAGAATAGAATAAAAAATTTGTCATGTTTAATAAATGCCCCTGAACTTATTGATTAGATTTTTGTTTAAAATACACATCCTTGTGTTACTGGTGCAGAGAGTTCCATCACTTCCTATGCTGGTGACAATTTATTTATCACATTAGAGAAGTAGTGATGGTTGAATTTTTGAAAAAAATCGATAATTACGCCGATTTCGAGTTAATTGCAAAGCCTCTGAACATGGTATCATCACCAAACTTTCTGGAGATGTATAGAAGGTTTGGGGGTACACAACAACAAAAAAGAATGTCTCTAACATTGTCTCTTTTGCACAAATTAAGTTCAAAGTCAAGTCAAAATTTCGAAAATCGGAATTTCGACTTTGATTTTGAACTTAATTTATGCAAAAACTTATGTGCTAGAGCAAAAACTTTTTTTTTTCCTAAATGTTCCCACAACCCTTCTCTACATCTCCAGCAAGTTTAGTGATGATATAATTTTTAGAGGCTTTGCAATCGGCTTTAAAAATTAGCAAGTTGAAAAATTCGACCATCTCTACAAAAAGGAAATGTAGAAATCTCACTAAAGGTAGCCATACATGGATCGATTTTGAACAATTGATCACCGTTTGTGTCGTTCGATAGACCGGGATCCGACTGCTGTCCACCTTGAAGAATCAACCCCAAAAAATACACCCTAAATCGGATCCTTGTATTTTTTTGAATAGAGATGGTCGAATTTTTCAAATAGCTGATTTTGTGAGCTGATTGCAAAGCCTCTGAACATGGTATCATCATCACAATGGCTGCTGATGTAGAGAAAGGCTGTAGGAACATTTGAAAAAAAAAGATATGCTCTAGCACATGTAGTTTTTGCATAAAGTTAGTTCAAAATCAAAGTCGAAATTTCAAAATTTTATTTAAAATTAATTTGTGTAAAAACTATTTGTGTTGGAGCAATACTTTTTTTGTAGTATACCCCCAACCCTTCTGTACAACTCCAGCAAGTTTGGGGATGATACCATGTTCAGGAGCTTTGCAATTAACTCGAAATCGCTGAAATGGTCGAACAAATTCGACCATCTTTGTGATCGAACCGAGAATTGATCACAGAGAAATCGAGGCATCTATGGCTACCTTAACTGAGCCTCTGGCTGCCATAAGCATCCGCTACTTCTAATCCTTTCCCACTCCATCCATTTTAGGTATAGATACACAGAAACAGAAAAACCCACAGACAGAGGATATGAGAAGTAAGAAACGGCTGCTCGGTCCACATTTTATTTACATAAGAAAGTGTAGAAGCAATGAATAAAGTGAATGAGTGTGTCTATTAATCCTTTTGAAAGTGTATGAACCAAATTAAAAATGTAATATCCTATTCAAACATAAATCTATACTATCATTTTGACACAAATTTAGAATCCGTAGTTTAGCACCTTACATTTATTGTTAGAAGATTAGAATTGATCGCTAGGCGCATTGACTGTGGGAGATAGAAAGTATTTTGCTGCATGGTCTTAACTCCTTCTCTGTTCTCTTTCAAACTTCACAATATATTTGGTAGAGAAGTATAAAAATATATTTTCCAACCAGCAATGGGCAAATAGACAGTTCTGCTACTGAAAGTCCTTGACAATGGCCAGCTGAAAAAAAACATTCAAAAACAAATGTCCATCAGTCCAAAAAGGGTATGTCTCTCCAAACTCCAAGCCTCCTAGGTTGCAGACAAAAATACCAATTGTTTTCCTTTATCTCAGGAAAGTCTGTATGGCCTGACACCCAGTAGTTAAACACCTGGGCGCTGCCCTCCTTGTGTGCCCCTAGTATCCGATGCTCAGGCTTAATGTCTCCTGCTCCCAGTGTGTCTGGCAATAGAGTGGTCTCAGCTCCTTTTCTAGAGACATACCCAGCTACCTTGCTAAGGTCCCACAGGTGAACCTGGGTGGAATGGGAAGGCCCACCCAGATCCTTCCCTCCCATTCCAGAGTCTGGGACCCTGCAATCAAACTTACCACATTCACAAAGTGCAGGGATCGTTCAATATCCCAAACTCCTTCCCAGGACCTGTTGAGACCCTTTCACTGCTGAATATGGTCCATTTACACAGTAACAGATGAGCAGTCAATGTCAGTATATATGCATGTATATGTGTATACTTCTACATATTGATATAGAAGTATTCATAGTAAGACTGCACTAAAGAGAATACCCTACTGCTGGATCTAAAGCAATCTACCCATGTGTTATAACTAAAGTTGGTCAAGGAGATGCTGAAATTTCAAATATTCGGTGACATAGCAATCACCAAGCCCGCATCGATGCAGAATCGCTGCTGGCCCACAAAGCACAAGTGTGTGCCCAATTCTGGTGTGGGTGCAGTATGTTTTAGGAACAAACTGCGGATGTACTGGGTTTGGGCATAACTCCAAGTAGATTAAGGAAAAAAAAGAACCAGGCACCAAGAACTTGTGTAAAAATGTCACTAAGATTTTGTAAAAGAAAGGTACATGTAAATGTAACTTCAAATATGGAGAATTACAATGGAAACAATCATCAAACCCGGAACTTCATTTAACTATAAAACTAATCCAAGAAGTCCTGGATCTGTCATCCACAGAGCTACTGGGCCAGTCTGCCCAAGACGTCACTTCCTTCTTACAATAGTTTACAAGCATACAGCAATACATTTTGGCAGAGGCGTAGCTACAGAGAGTGCAGAATTATTAGGCAAGTGGTATTTTTGAGGAACAATTTTATTATTGAACAACA